>JAOUZG010026507.1:3274708-3310148 GCA_026289955.1 Argiope argentata | reverse complement strand
TTTTGTAATATCTTTGTTTACCTAATATGTTTGATCAATAAATATTTTTGGTGATATCTATTTTTCGTCTCTTCATTTTTTGTACGATACATTGCTATGTGATTCCGAGTTGTCTTTGCACCCCCAGATCAAGGAGAAAAACTTTAAGCAACAATTGCGCAGTATCTGTAATGAAAGAGGATCTTAAAGAAAATTATTAACTGAATAAATAAGCGCGTATTCGCATAAGAGTAGAAATTCAATTTTATATATACTCTAAGCTGGCATTTCCTATGACTATATGCTATTACATAATTAAGTTCAATTGATAGAATTTCTTTCTAATGAATTTGCACTGTGTATGCATGTATAGATTACTGCTAATGTAACAGTATTTTTCTTTTTAATAAAGTACATATACATTTGTACCTAAAGGAGAACAGCTTCTAATTTAGGATTAAATTATTACAAAATTTCGCTACTTTTCAGTTAGCCAGGCAGCAGCGAAAAACCGCCAAGAAAATTTGGTGGAATTCTACATTATTTAACGATTTTTCGCTTTAAAATCACTGCAAGAAATTTGGCAGAATTCTACATTATTTGGCGATTTTTCGCTTTAAAATCACTGCAAGAAATTTGGCAGAATTCTACATTATTTAACGATTTTTCGCTTTAAAATCACTGCAAGAAAGTTGGCAGAATTCTACATTATTTGGTGATTTTTCGCTGATGCTCGGCAAACGAAAAAGTACCCGAATTTCATAACTGAAAAAAATCTAATAAGCTAAAAATTAAACCTAATAAAAATCTAATTACTGTTCAATCCAGGAATTTCGTTTTTATTTTCTTGTATACGAAGTAGAATGAAAAAAGTCATTGTAACTGTCACAAATTTAATCTTGTTTCATGTGCGCATGTGTACAAGAACGGCAGTATCCTCGAATTTGTAAAAATATTCTTTCATGCGTATTGTAGCGGGGTACATCAGAGCCTAAAATAAAATTAGAAAGGTGGCAAATTTATGTTGATTTTTTCGTCGAATTCTTCAATATGTTGAACTCATCTCCTTTATTTAGTTCATTATATGATGGAACTACTGAAATTGAGGCTCTACTTACATAAAAATATATCGCATATAAATTTTTGTATGTATACACTAGCCACATTTGGCGACCAACCTGTTCGACAGTATTAATGCCGGATAAAAGATTCAATAAATATTTTTCATAATTCGGTCTCATAATAGGTTTTTCGGCTAAAAATGTGGTCTTAGAAGGAAATTTCCTCATTCAGGAAGACAACAACCCCAAACGTAACTTCAAAATATGGTGAATTTTTCATTGTAAATAGTATTTACATACACTACCACAGTCTGCCGGAATCAGTGTCATTGAAATTTTGTGGCTTATTCTCGAAACAGCGGATATAAAATTAGAACAAAACCCATTTAAAACAAGTGCTACAAGAAGAAAGGGACAAAATATCCTCAGAACTACTAAAAATTCATCGAATCGGTACTACGATGTTTAGAAGCCACAATAAAAAGACAAAAGACATGCAATTAAATACTGACACTTTCTCTATATACGTAATATTACAGTAATCTCATTGGTGTATTCTCAAATTTTTGAGACAAAAATATTCATATGTTAATTTAAAATGCTTTTAAAACTTATCAATTTAGAAGTTTTCCATTTGTTCTTTATTTTTACTGTAAATTAAACCATTTGTTGTGCCTAAAATTAAAAACATATTTGCACTTCTAGATAATATGTTATTTATATCAAAAATCGGATTTATTAAGTAAAAAAAGTTGTACTCTCAATCGTTTGAACTACTCTATATTAAATATAAATTTTCGCATGTGTTATACATATATATCTCTGCATATATTATGCATATTACACATAAATTATTGCATATATTATATTTAAATATTATAAAAAAAATTTTATTAAAACTTATATACAAATTGGTGCCAAATGCTGCATAAATTTTTAATCATGTTTATTTTGCACATTTTTCCTCTATTCAATACATACGAGACTTAAATTTGTGTTCACTTTTCCATGTATTTAGAGTGGAATAAATCGAGATTGACGTAAAAGCAGCTAAGCCAATTAAACTCAACAAAAAGAATTTGAACTACCATACGGCGTAGAAAATCGTTTTACATTGAATATATTCTGAAGTTATTAATGGAAATCGCAAAACCAAACATTGGAAAGATGTATGCAAGAAAGAGAGAATCAGATGTTTGTTCCAGAATTCTTAATCATGCAGGTTACGAGAATTTGGATGCTTAACACAAGAATATAACCAGTCTTATCTCACACCATAAGTAATATTCTAATTCGAAAATTATAAGTCAACGACATAAAATTATTTTCCTTTTAACTTTTTATTGAACCATTGTTTACAAAAATCATCGCTATTTTCTAGATCCCACATCATTATTATTCAACACAGAATTAATATATCGTTTAGTAAAAGATTTTAATTCTGAATTTTAATATCAGATCAAATATAATAGAATTCAAAAATTACTATCATTTAATTACCTTCTCATAGATAGATAGATAGATAAATAGATAGAGAGATAGATAGATAGAGAGAGAGAGAGAGAGAGATTCTAATTCTGATATATTCCTAATGGTAAAGAAGAGAATGTCTATTTGTTTGTGATTTTTAAAGCTGACTGAGTCTAGCGCTACTAAATTTGTCAGAGATATGTCTTAAATATTGAAGATTTTTAGCACCGTTGAGCCATTTCCTAATTCATTCATTCTAATTATTTCAAAATATAAACCAAATTTTGACGGTTATAATCACTTTTTCGTCAAATGTATTTTATAAAATTTAAAAATAAAAAAAACATTTTAAAATTACATTAGGCTTACTTTATTGTATAATATTTTATCCCATTTTTACGATGTTTTTTTATTATTGCTTTTAAAGTCACCGAAGATATTTAAGCTACGTTTTTTTTCAAAGAATAAACAAACTGGGTATACATCTATTTCCAAAAAGAGTTCAAGAAGTATTTCGTTTTTTCAAAAATAATTTTCAATTGTAATTATTCATTCGATCAAAATACTGATTAAAAAAACTGTAATATCTTCATGCCTTTTAAATGTGTTTTGCATATAAAATATTTTTAACATTTTTGAAAGTAGAAATTACTTTTTCCATTGACACTAATTTTAATATCGTGCTGTTTTTTTATGCAAATATATAACTTGGAAATTATATGGCAAACGAATCTTTCAACAAATTCAATTTCAATACCACAAACAGAGCGGAACATATTGTGAAATATTCAATTTTAAAAACATTTAAACAATTTTTTTATCACCCAGACAAAAAGACTTTTTTATCTTCTAAATTATCTTTAACATTGTATCAAGATATAGGGATTATCAATTCATTTTAATAATTAATTTTAAATATATTTTAATTTTAAATGAATATGACACAAAAGATTACGTTTTTGTATTTCAAATGATGTCATTCTTTTGTACAGTATTCATTCAGAATCAAAATGCATTTAGAATTTTTTTAAATAAAACATCAGAAATTTAAATAAATATTTGGAAAGATACAGTAGATAACTACTTTCATTTGCAACTCCATAAATATGTAATTTAATGTTCTTTCTGATAAAATTTAAGTAACAAAGTCCCAATTGAGGCAATTGAAAATGATCTATGTTTATTATTTGATACTGGCTTTGCTTCTGGGTTTTATTTTTAATTTTGTAACAAATCGTTTCGTCTAAGAGATACTAAAAATAAACGATTTTAAATATTTTTACAGTTTTCAGAAATCATTTTACAGAATTTTGAGGTTTACTTATAATTTTTAAAAACTAATAACACCAAAATACTAACTAATAACCTAAACTAATAACACCAAAAATCCGAAAATTGTGCAGTAATAACTCCAGATTTTTTTAGTTTAAAATACAAAATTAGTAAGTAGTTTAAACAGCTTGGAAATTTTGAATTCCATTGATAAAACTGAATGATTCTAGCTAATAAACTGGATGAACTAACGGAATGTTAAGATGGGGAATACGAGACACAAAAAAGAGAAGTAATTTAATCTTTAAATAGGTTGAAGAAATTTAATGAATCTTTCCGTTTTGAAGTTATCACAGACGAAAAAAAATAATCTTTGGAATAATGACTGTTTGTTTTAATTTTTTCAAGACGACAATAAATTTTTACATGATCTTTATATCAAAACTATTGGTATATATTAAATTTTAGCCCAATCGTTATTAATATAATTAACAAAAAAGCATTCGTCGTTCACTTCATTGTAAGACGAAGAAAAACATGAAATATTCAAGTCTGATAAAGGATATTCCGAAATTAACGAAAGTTTTTAATTTAACACCATTCATGTTGTAAGTGTTGGCAACCCTATTAAAAACATTAGTTAGCTGATAGTTTAGGGTTAGTAAAAATGAAGTGTTACGCCATATAACAACATATTTTCATTGGTGAACAATATTTCAAAAATAGTAAAAGCATGGCGGCGAAAGCACAAAAATTTGAGAATTGGCCCCCTAAGATCGTGTGATTCAACATCATTAGGTTGCTTGTTATGAATTTATTTGCAGTTAAAGCGTAATGCCAAAAAGACCACAATCACGCGTACATTGAAGGGGGGAATACAACGTTGCATCAAAGAAATTCAACCTCAATTAAGCTAAATGGTCATGTAAAACTTCAACAAAAGAATGCGTAAGTGCCAATAAAGCCTTGGGTGCCATTTTCTATAAGTTTTATTCCATATCCAGGTCTGTTGCACAATATTGTATAATATTGTGAGATATTATATATTAAACAATATTCCACAATATAAAACAATATTGCGAATATTGATCGATGCCATACAATATTGTATAATATTTGTGCCATACAATATTGTACAATTTTGTAGGGTTATATTAGGATTTATGACCCTATTCTATCCTTACAATTTAAAGCAAAAAAAAAGTATTTTTATTTAATTCATATCTTGCGTTAAGACATTGTTCTATCGGGTAACGTTCCATTTTACTAACCCTAAACTATCAGTTGTCGAATGGTTTTTTAATAGGATTGCCAACATTTACTGCATAAACAGTGACGAATTCAAATTGCGTTAATTTTAGGACAACCTTATAATTAACATTTTCGCTAGTTCAATCATTAAGTAGTACGAACCAAAACGAATCGAATATTTAGAAATTCATTGAAAAATATTTACAACAAAATCGGATCGGAAACAGAACAGTCTCATTTTTCTTGCTGTAACTCGGGGTCGAAGCGAAAGTTTCGAGACGCATCATCCAGCGCCGTTTTACATGGGCAATTAAGCATTCTGGACACTGGGCTGCTTCCTTCGAGAACGCTCTGAAGCATAATAAACTTACTTACATCACGCTGCGATATGAGACAATCAAAGGAGGCAGGCCTTTGTTTGGAAAGCAGTGGGATGGAAAAAGTGACGGTCCTCTTTTTCAGAAACAGGAAGTTAGCAGAATTAAACATTATTCTCTTCAATCAAAACATGCATTTAACGGTTTCAAAAGATGTATTACCACCCAAATTAAACATGATACCAAAACTTAAAAGTATTAATTGTGAATCAATTTTATCTTTTTCCGATTCTCATCATCTTAAAAAAATGCAAATCAAAATTCGAAACGTTAATAACAGGTTGTCGAAAGTTGAAGTTAAATCGTTCGAAATAGATTACATCAATCATAACCCAAATGAATTGAAGATTTGAAATGATAAGTTGACTTATTGACCTCCTTTTTTGTGATGTCAGGCCACTTAAGCAAATCATACTATTCAAGTGTTTACTGTCAGTATTGGGGCATTTTTATTTTTTATTTTTATCATAAACGTAGTATAAAGAAATTATAATAATTGTTAAAAAAAAATCAAACAAAGGATTTTGATGAATCTGCAGGACTTTTGGACTTGCGGGGATTCGAAAATACATTTTTGCAAAATGTCCATCAGTCTGTAGCTGACAAAGATAACTCAAAAACACTTTGAGTACACCAAATTGGTACAGTGCTATCAAATTTTTAGTAAAATCTGTTGAGAAGAATTCTGCCTGTTCGGATATAATTCAACACGATAATTACACAAAATTAATGCTATTTATAATCAACAATAGTTTTTTAATATTTTTATACGATGTGTAAGTATTCAGGAATATATATTGAAAATATTTTTTAAAAAAAGTCGATTTACGAAATTTTGTTTGTGACCTGTAATCATCTATGCTGCATCTCTATATTATTCCGAATGGATCCGAGAGGAATATAACTTGTATCTTAAAACTCAACAATGAAAAAAAATGTCAGTATATATATATATATATATTTTCATTTAGATAAGAAATATAAAAAGTAAGAAATTTTGCGCAATTTTTTGAAAATATATTCTCAGTATATATACAATATAGTATATATACTGATAAGTATATATGTTAAAGTATATATACTATAAGTATATATACTTAGTATATATAAAATAACGTTCCAGTTAACTGATCATGAATTATCCGAAGGGTCTTTAAAATTTGAAATTCAAGAAATGCATACTGCGCTGTAAGGGAATAATCCCGATTACTACGGTGAAATCGCAAAATTAAAGAACTTTTTGAATAAATAATTCATATATTATAAATTAAGTATATACTGATGCACCTACTGTATTCCTAAAGATAAAAATTTAATTTCTATTATGAACTTAAGTGTCGAAAAGAAGTTTTAAACTCAGTTTACATCCAAAACAACTCAAAATTATTGTATTATTAAGATATGAAATAATAATAGACTCTCATAGAATAACTTAAAAAAATCATAATTATACAAAATACCCTCCCCCACTCTTTAGTTTGGTTAATTGTGGTTGTACTGTAAGAAAATAAAAGGTTGACTTTAATACTGTAATAAAATAAAGGTTGACTTAAATTCTACAATAAAATAAAGATGTGTGTGTGTGTTTCAAATAAACATGTTTATTAAATGTTCTCCAATATACCATATAACCACCGATTCATATTAGCAAATAAAATCCAACATTCCGAAAGAATGTGCCAACAAAATATGAATTCGGTCAAGATAAGACATATTTGTGATAATTAGGCATTCAAAATGCTTGCAGATAAAGTAATCTTTTGTAATCTTCTTTTGTACAAATGTTTATATTGAAATCAAAGAAAAGAAGAAGAAAAATTTACGTGATATTTTTGTATATCACGTATTTCGTCGTTCATAGATAATTCTACATATATATACTTGCTTAGCGAAAGTCAAACTTTCTGACTATTCTGCAGACAAGACAAAGATAACGAATATCCAATTGCTAAGGCACTGAGTCAATAACAAAATTGTATGAGTCAATAAATAATGACAGCCAATTTCACAGGCTATCTAAGTCGCTGTCTTATCGGAAAGAACGCCTCCGGTGAGTGAGATCATGATTAACAACACAGAAAATTCGTATTTATCTTTCAACTGTCCTCTGTATTGGAATTTTCCTTCCTTTTCGTCTTAGCAGCAAGAATTCAGAAGCGTGATGATGGGTAACAGCTGTGATAGCGACTACGTTCCACGTTTTTCCGTTCGAATGTGATGCTACACGCAATCTCTCCTAGTGAATTTTATTTTCTGAAGAATGCTTATTTCCAGTGAAATGTTTAAAAACTCCAAACGGTTGTCAGTTTTTGAAATACATTTAGATTTTTACTTTCTCGTATACAAAAAACACAAAGAACCGTCGGGAGTGGTCTCCTCAACCTTTCTCGCATGCTCTCCAATAGAAGTATTATCCCAGAAATGGTCTTGAAATAGCCCTGGCATTCAACACTGGTTACGAATTACAAATATTTGGCGAAGAATACTGAATTTGGTTGAGATTTTTTTACTGAATTTATAGCGTGATCTTCGGAAAATTTTATTTTACTCCCTCCTATGCAGTTAATAATATCCGAAAATCAAATTTGTGTTTTTGACAAATTCTTTCCTACCGATTGAAACAAAAGTTTTGCACAGAACTACGCTTGTAGACAAAAAAATCATATAAAGCTACTACTATTATAGATGTGAAAGTTAGGATGGATGGATGATGTCAGTCAATCAAGCCAGAACATCAAAATCAAATTGGATGAAATTTAGAACAGAGATATACTATAGTCTAGAATAGAATAGGACATAAGCTATTATTTATTCCGGTAACTTGAGTGGTTATTTTTTAATCAATTATAAACTAACTTTCCAGACGAAAATATTCATTACCCCACCGCCAAATGAATAAGACTTCAGTTTTTTTCCCAACGCTGATGAAGTTAGGCTTAACATATTTCCGACAAATTATTTCAAACGATTGTGTTTATTTTGTTAGTGCTTGATGCCCTTAAAACTAAACATTATTAATTAATCGATTTATAGAATTCATTTTGAAGTACTTTTGAATTAAGATAAAACAGAATAAAGGAAATTTAAAATTAATAATGTGTATTGCATTACCCCAACTGGCGTTAAAAATTCACACACTTGTGTTGCTCCAATTGGCGTTGAAAATTCACTCATGAATACGGTTTGATAACATTTTACATTATGATCAGACCGTAAATTCTCACACATGCGCCTCAAAATGTTCTCGCACATACACATCAAAATTTCCTCGTGTACATAGTCGCGAGTAAAAACTAGAAGGATATAAATAGACAGATTTTATTTGTAAACCGTATATAAAATTTCATGCGTCTAGCTCCAAGTACTTTTGAGTTATCTTTTTCACAGAGAGAGACAATCAGATGGGCATTTTTTAGAAATGAGTTTTTCGAACTCAGCGAGATATAAAACGTGGAGATTCGTCAAAATCTTGAGTTCGAATTTTTTGACGATTCTATACTTCGTATAGAAAGTAAAAAAAGAATTATAATCGTTAAAATCAAATTCGAGCAATATGAATCCTCATGTTTACGACCTCACCGAATCCGAAAAACACTTCCTCATATTTGAAGCTCAGGGAAAGTAACGTCAAAAAATTCTAACTCATTTTAACAAATAGCGGTACTTACGTGTTATACCGTCCAACTTCAAATTTAAAGGCGTCGCCAATGAGTTGCTAAACCACAAATTATGGCAATCCGGTAATAGTGTAATCCGTTTTCTTTATCGCCAAATTTAAATCCGTCGCCAATGAATTACTAAACCGTTTGCGAAGACGGTATAATACGTGAGTACCCAAATCGCTATATTTCAGACTTCTTTGATTCCGGAAAACATATTTTTAGCATCATGTCTACCTGTCTGTGAGCACGCCTAATTCAAAACGCCTTGAGCTTGATGGATGAAATTTGGTATATGAAATTATGACCAAGTTTGTTATTTATTTCGAATTCTCAACGAAATCTCTTAAGAGGAATTCTGTCAATTCAGTTGTTCAAGTGAGTGTGAAATTGATAAATATAAAATACAAAGATTTAAATAAATAAAATTTAGCATGTAGGTTTAATATTATTTTAAGATTCTAATAAAATTTGTCCGTCAAATGGGTGATTGCGTTTCAGCATGTATTTCTGCATGCCTGATAACTTAATGGAATCAGTGGAATTCGTTGTGTTATTTTGTGACAATAATTGTAATTACTTGTAAAGTTTTGATATCGAGCCTTCTGCAAAAGAAGATATGTAAAATATTAATTAATTATGATAGATTCAATAAAAATGTTATATTCTAGATAAGGGTCTATATTTCTTAACTATCGTTCACCAGTGTCAAGCAGTGAATTTGTGACCTTACTCAAGTTCCTCTGCGTTTACGAGGGAATGGGATTAAAACATTTATTAAAGGATATGAGAGAAAATGTATGTGAATCCCCTTATCCATATTATCCAGGAGAATTTGAAGAAAAAGTCAAAAATATCACCATCCACTCTTCTTTGTTTGAAGTAGAAAATCAAGTCTCAACATCAGAACCCTTTAAAGAGGTTAATAATCTAACATTCTACACAGATGGGTCCAAAACAGAGCTAAGAACAGGTTGTTAATATTGCGCATTTAAAAATGGCATGAAAGTTCTTGAATGGAAAGGAAAATTGGAAGAACTCCATTCTGTGTTTAAAGCCGAATTGCTTGGCCTGAAAACGGCTGTTTTACGAGCCAGTGAAGAGAAAGAGAAGATTAAAATCTGGACAGACAGACTTTCAAGTTTGCTGGCAATTCAAGATCCCCATTCCCCTCATCAACTTGTCCGAGACATACAGTCCTTACTCGTCCAAAACCCAAATATTCTCTTAAGATGGATCCAATCCCATGTTGGTCATAGGGGTAATGAAGAAGCTGATATCCTAGCGAAATCAGCAATCACTGATGGAAGCTCCAAAACCCCGGTGTCATCTTAGTCATCAACTTCAAATTTTTTTATAAGAAAATGGCAAATTCTTTAGGATAGCGGAAACACGGGGCGTTCTGTATATAAAATTATAAAAACAGTAAAACTGCAACCACTCTCTTGGAATCGTGAAGAAATTTTGTTTGTAACAGGACATGGTCCATTCCCTTCTTTTCTTCACCGGTTCCTTTTATCAGAAAACGACTATTGCTCTTGTGGGGAAGTCGGCGATCCCATCCACTTTGCAACATCCTGTCCTTTTACGGTTTCATGGCATCTTCGAAAACCCTCATCTTCGATAGAAAGTCTTTGGTTTAAAAGAGTTCTTAAAAATTCATCTTCCAAAAAAAGAATCATAAACATGATTAGGTTTCTAATTGATCATGGAGAACTGTTATGGCTCGATTAAGCTCATCAGTGTTTGGGTATTAATTAATATCACGCATTTTTATAATAAATCCTTTTAACCCTTCAAGTAACTAATTTTTTTTAATTCCCTCATATTTTCATCCATACTGTACATTATGATATTCATTCATCCATTTTGTTGTACTCCAGACCTTCTTCACTCTAATTTTTATCACTTATTGTTATGTTATATGTCTGTGTATTTTGTCTCTTGTATGTTTCTTTCCAACAATGCAACAACAACTGTGTAATGTTTTTTTTAATAAAGTCCACCTACATCTATACCAAACCGGAAAGGGGCCATTTCAGCCCTAGAAACGGAGGTGTGGTGTGATGTTAAGTGTTAAGTCTACTGGTTGGAATTGCTTCTATATGTCAATCCGTGTTTGAACTTGGTGATTCAAAAATGCTTCGACCTAGACGAATGAAACTTGGTATGTGGTGCTTGCATCAAATTTTTAGAATTTCTATCAAAGTTTGAACAAAATTCATTGAGGAAATATCCGGCTGGCTGTCCGAGTACAATTAAACCTGTTAACTACAAAATATAAAAAACCAGATGGATAAAATTTGATATAAAAATTTATCATACAAATTGTAGATTCTTACTTGATTTTGAATCAAATCAATTAAAGAGATGCTCTTCTGTAAATGAATGTAAACCTAATCAACTTCAAAATGCAACTATTTATGAATATGAAATTTCTTATATCATTTTTCTACCAAAATTGTAATTTTATGTCAAATTCTGATTTCAATCCGTCAACAAAAAAGTCGCCCAAAATGTATATACTATACTACGACGGAGAAAAGTATCGTGCACGATAATGAAAATAAAAATTCTGTCTGTTTCTCCATCCAAACATCGTAGCCAAAAAATGTTTCAATAAATAATTATTTGTAGAAGAGTGAACTTCACGAAAGTTTTGACCTAACCATCAAAACATCGCCTCGTTCTTCATGCGGAGCTGAACGTGATAGAAATGCTTCAAATTAGATAATTATATTTTCAGATATGATCTTCATTCATAAATTATAGATTTTAATTAATTTTTTTATCATATCAGAACAAGATGTTGTTTTTAGGATGAGGTTTTTGGCATCAACAAAAATCCGTAGATGGAAAGTGAAATTTTGTTATCTGCACGAGCATCTAAAAAACAGCTTTTAATAACGCGTTGCCATCACATTTAAGAAAGCTCTGATTTAAAAAATGAGTTCATAACTATAGCAAATGAAACCTAGAAAAATTTCATTTTGAGCAGGTAGTTGTATGAAATGAAATAAATAGGAAACGTGATATTATTTTAAACAATCAATGCGAGAGTAAGTTTTTTTATGATCGTTTGCGATATTAAAGCGACTCATTCAATGAAACGATTAAAATGTATAAAAATATTAATTTAACTAGCACGAGCACGTGGTGCTTGGCCGTTCAAGAAATGATGTTCTGATATGATACACTAAAATATGTATAGCAAATTTCATTTTAATTTTTATAGATTTAGATTTATTTTTGGATTAAATTCATCAACAGACAGATTATCTGTTTGTTTCTTTTCTAAGTGAAATTTGGGTTAGTAGTTTTAACACCAAATTTGTAGACCCATATCAAATTTTGTTCCAGAGGAGAAAGGGCCAAAAATGTATTGGATTCTTTCATTACAAAACAAATCCTAACTCAAAAAAATTCTATTTTATAAGCATACGAGAATATCTCTAGGAAACTAATATCATTGGTTAAAGAATAAAAATCATTTTAGTATTCCAACTGCATGACTGTGAGGCAAACATAAAGTTTCGGTCATTCAATGAGGACAATACTCTCGAAAGTCTTATCAATCTCATAATAGGAAACAGGAAACAAAAACAACTTTCCTTTATAAATTAAACTCGCCTTCAGGTAAAATATTACACACTCTCATTCAAAACAACAAGAATTATATAAAAAGAACTTCCTTCTAGGCAGTGCCTGTAATAAGAAAAGGTCCACATTTAGGTTTGTATTTTGACTGACAGCCGTAATGCAAATAGAGTTAAATATTCCCTATGCAGTAATTCATTACAACCTTGGATTCAGATCAGATGATTCTCAGTTGTCAATAAAATATTCATCTATTATATATGTGCAATCTTTCAATAAGAGAAAATAATCAAGCTTAGGTTTTTTTTTAAGATAAAAAAATTATTTTATGTCCATTTTTGACATGTCGTCTCGTCACTTCCCGATAAATCAATAAAACGATGGCCGTCTAGATTATTTCTAGTTAGTTAATGATATATAGTTCCAAATCCCATTTGGCAACTATACCGTTGCTGTGAATATTGATTTTTTATATTTATTATTACATTAAAAATATTCGTTTGAATGAATTATTAATATGGTTTGGTAAAAGCAGATGAAAGGGAAATAAATAATGTAATTATTTTATTCTGCAAGAGATCGTAAAATATTACAGAGTAAAATCGTTATATAATATTCAAGGAACCACTTTATAATGATATGTTAATGATGTATTAAAATTATATATATAAATTTAACTAAAAATCATTTTAAAGAAGTTTGGCTATACTAATACAAGTAATGGTGATAGCTACAAAACGTAAATATCTAGAAAGATGAAATTTTCCTCCTCAAATTTAGCATCTATAATTTAGATCTGTATCATCAAGTGAAATTTATTCATTACGAAAGATTAAATTTTAAAATTTGCTCCTGCACGATCTCAATAACTGAGTGTTCTAACTTTGAAACAATGATTCTTCACATCAAAAGAATTTAAGATCTACAAAATTATACGCGTATTATATGTTTTTTTAAAAATCTATTTTACCGAAATCAAATAAACAAGTCAGGGATAATTTAACCCAGTACATTGTGCCTTAAATTCAGCAGAGTGAAATTTCAGTTTCATTAAATGAAATAATCGAAGTTATTATTTTTTCAGTTATTTTCTTTTTTCCTGTCCATTATTTTCCTTTATCCTGTTGTTAGACATGAAAGCTCGATGAGCAATTGTTACTGGCAATGCTTCAGTTAATTTTGATTTAAGGGTTTTTCCGTTCCAAGATTTCAATCAACGTTAATTGGGGATTTTCTTAAGATCAAGCTAAATAGAACAATTTACCATTTCATTGAATCTGATATTTTTAATCCATTTCTGAAAAAATTATATTTTA
The DNA here is from genome assembly GCA_026289955.1 of Argiope argentata. Classification (NCBI taxonomy): domain Eukaryota; kingdom Metazoa; phylum Arthropoda; class Arachnida; order Araneae; family Araneidae; genus Argiope; species Argiope argentata. The sequence continues at coordinate 3,296,166 of JAOUZG010026507.1, read as the reverse complement.
AATTTTTTTAGATTTCTACGTAATTCGTCAATGTTTACTTAAATGAATTCAAATGAACTTGGGAAAATGCCATGAAACGCTCGAAAAATATTTATTTAAAAAATGCTATTTTCTAAAGAAATTATTTTATATTAATATTGTTTGACTTACAAATAACATTAACTTATACAAATGTTAAATAATATGTTTAAGTTAAATAAATTATATTCTATATAAATAAATATTATTTATATTTAAATAATTATTTTCTGCTATTTAGTCTTGATTGTGTGGAATTTTAAACTAACTTTTCGATTTCAAAATTAGTATCGTAGAATTAGTAAGAAAGCAAGTTAATATTGTATTCCAGCTCATCAGGAAGTTAGTTTAAAATAGACAGCAAAATTTGTAACCAAAGACAAAGAGATAGAAAAGAAAGCAATTAATAAAAACGTATTAATAGTAAAAAAATGAAATCTATAATTGCAAATTTCAAGTTATCATGTGAGAACATTATTCTTTTTTAATTGATTATTTGTTTTCATTAATTTAAGGGAGGTACGAAAAAGTGCAGAGGTAGATATTTATAAAATTTATGGGAGAAAATTTCATGGAAGCCATTCTATCTAGTTTTACTTACGAAAATAACGCAGATATTGCTTTTTTTTTACTTTTTTCTCTAGATAGTTCAGAGAAAGTAAATGAATTATCGAAAATTCCGAGCACGAGATTTTAACGACTACTCATTGTTTAACCTTTGACTACTAATCCGGCCTATCCGGCCATGTAATGTCCGGCCTATCCTGGCAAACCAATTTCTGTTTCAAACGATGAGAACTGGATGTAAAACGAGTTATCAAAAGGGGATATTCTCGCTTTACATTTTGCACCTTTCTTTTGAAACAGAAAGCAACAGTCCGGGATAAAATTTGCACAATCATTTGGGCTAGGTCAGTAGTGAAAGGGTTAAATCTGCGAGATCGGAAAACACGTTTTTGGAAAATGTCCATCTCTCAGTCTGCGATAAAGATGGCTCAAAAACGTTTTGAGCTATATTGTAGAAATTTGGCAAATTTGTTCCTTAGATCAAATTTGCATATTTCTATCAAATTTTTAGCTATCAAAGTTTGTTCAAAGGAAGTCCGTCTGCTCGATTATAAGTTAAAACGATATTCTAAAGAGCTAGATGGATAAAATTTAGTACACAGATTTAACATTTAATAATGTAGATGCCTGTCAAATTTTGTGCAAACTTAATTAAGTTTATCTATATGTCTGTCTGTACTTTAAGAAGCATGTAAACGAGATAATTCAAAAACGCAATGACATAAATATACCAAAATCCAGTAAGGGATTTTGTGATTACAAGTGAAATTTTGTGTCAAATTTTTGTTCCAATCGGTTGAGAAAATGTGTCTAAAATACAAGTTCTAATTTTAGATAATATTAAAACACGCCAAAAAGGAACGCCAAATAACTCGCCAAGGATGGCACGATAGATTCAGTAAAAAGGCTAAACCCGCTACAAAAGTTAATGTCTCGCAACTATTGTAGGCCAATGCGATGTAGGGTGCTCTGTCATGATAAGTTTATTAGAACGAATGTGAGGAAGTTTTGAACAGATCACTTCAGTTGCTCTCCCCAAAATGAAAAGCAAATTACTATAGATCCAAAACAAAGCACATAGATGAAGGTCAAAAGAAATTCAATAAGTATTGAAAATATAGTAAAAAAATTAAAACTTTGTTCTGGGTACAAATGTTTCCTTTATTTTTCAAAAAATATACTTTTTCGCCATTCCATTGTCCCGGGAATTCTATATATGTTTTTAACTGTTTACCGCTGAAAAAAAAACAAGTACACTAAATGAGAAGATATTTCACATTTTAGTGGACATAACTGTCATCCACGAGTATTCAAACAATGCTATAAATATGGAAAGGGATGCAAAAACGTGTTTTCCGATCGAGAGATTATCATTAGCAAGGCGTTTTTTTACAGTTTCAAGGACAACTAAAAACAATTTCAACTTTTAGAGCAGGTAGTGAAATGGATTGACTTTTAACAAGGTGAAAGTGTAAACAAGATCGATTGAGCAACTTTCGTTCTTAACCCAGTGGCTGATATTCTTAGAGTGGGTTAATTATTTTCATTTTTGTTCGAAGAAATGTGTTTAATATGCTTTCTAGTTACCGCTAATATTTATTTTATGTAAATAGAATCCTAATTATTTATATGCAGACGGTGCTTAAAAGTTCTGCTTGTATCATGATGATATCTTAGTGATATGAGTATTTTTTCTGACGTTATTTAAAAGAACATGTTAGCTAAGAAGATACAGTATAGATACAGGTATTAAAAATCTTTGATTGTGAATTTAATTAACTAATTTTAATCTTTTTGTACTTTTTAAAGCATATTCCACATCAAACCTCATCTAACGATGCAAAAATAAGATTTAAAAAACATTGTTGAAAAATAATACTTTAAATAAAGAGTTCGCATAAACCAGCTTCTGATGTAAACTAAGGCCGCGTTGGTTTATTAAGTATGTAAAGGTCTCATGTTCGAACCCCGCTTTCACCGAGGATTAATCTTGTAAGTTGATCTGGTGCACGTTAAATCTAGTGGGACCAAGTTCCTAATGTGGGGTAGAAATTCGGAAAGAATGGCGTCAGTTCAAGTGTCATCCTCTTCATCAAACCACGGCTCAAAATTACAAGATTCATCCAAAAAGAGTCCTAGTTTTGCTTTAAAATGGGGCGCCAATCTAAATAAATTTAACTAAACCCAATAAAAGCTGAGTGTTGAGTCGGAAAGAGAGTCGTACTTGGTAATATCAGAGCATAAAGCTAAAATTTTACATAAGGTCACAACAGCTATGATGGTTTTAATTTTTAAAACTAGCGAGAAGTCTCCGAGAAAATTTCTCTCATATTTTCTAATGTTTCCTACCTGCAACTTAAGCTTTTTGGGCCTTAAGCAAGACTAAAGCCCCAAGTGCTCATATTTTTTTTTTTAGAATAAAAAAAACTGACGTTTTGTGACGTCCAACATTTGGATATGAATCCGTCTAGAAGTCACCCGTATATCGGTTTTTATGCATCTAAATGCGATAGTTCAAAGAAGCAGCGATTCAGATAAATGAGCCGCGAAGCATAATGTGATTTGTGGTTTAAAAACTTTCAGGTACGAAGAAAATTTTACATAATATCGTTAAATAAATGTGACCAAGAAGCAGAAAGAGGAGAATTGAAATATTGCCAAAAAACATATAAAAAAGAAACATTTTAATATAAAGATCATTATTATTATGTAAAATAATAACTACCCAATTTTAAAAATAGAAATTTTTATTTATTCTTCATAATTTAATGTTTGTGCCACTTACATTAAATAAAAATTGCTCTGAATTATTTTACTGTGCATTAGCACTTTTTTCTTTTTTGGATTACTAATTATCTGTAATGCTTACGTCTTATAAAACCGCGTGTCTTCATTGTTAAATGTGAACATCCTTTTATTTTAACTTTCCTCTCATCCCTATTTTGTCTAATTAAACGCATCCTAACGCATGCGCAAAAGTGAGGAAAGTTTTACAGTTCGTTGTCAAACAGTATCTTTATAAATATGTAGATTTTCGTGAAACCATATTATTAGAGAGAGGAAGGGGAATCTGATATATACATATTAAAATAGTAGCTATTCGCTTTGATGGAAATAGTTAGAAATTTGATGCCTGAAAATATAAGTTATTTCATCCGTTTAGTTTGTCCAATTTTCGAGTTATCTGATACACACTAGGATATAACAATCAATTGTTTACAGGAAAGCAGAGCCAAGAAACTTAAAAATCTATTATAAAAGAATATAAAACTATGAAATCTTTAAAAATTGTAATTTAAAAATCTATATAAAACTATAAAAGCTATATAAATTATAATTTAAAAATCTATTTAAAAAACTACAAAATCTATATAAATTATAATTCAAAAATATATATAAAACTATAAAAAACATATAAACTTTAATTTAAAAATCTATATAAAACTATAATATTTATATAAATTATAATTTAAAAATCTATATAAAACTATAATATTTATATAAATTATGATTTAAAATCTATGTAAATTATAATTCAAAAATAAAAATAAAACTATAAAATCTATATAAATTATAATTTAAAATTCTATATAAAACTATAAAATCTATACAAGTTATAATTTAAAATTCTATATAAAACTATAAAATCTATACAAGTTATAATTTAAAAAGCTATATAAAACTTATAAATCTATTAAAATTTCTAAATTAATTATTTTGAGCATTACAATATTTTACATATATGATTTATATGTTAAAATCAATATGATAAATCAGTATGATAATTTATATGATAAATCAATACAGTATTGCACTTGCTTAAGCAATTTAAGTTTCTTGCCGCTTTTTTTTTGGAAAAGCTTCCTTCTATACATTTTGGTTTTAAAAGATTTTTTTGTTAAAAAAAACTATTAAAAATGATTTTACAATAATTTGAACCGGCATCCTGGCACAGAGGTAGCGCGTCTTCCTCGAGATCTGGGGGCCCGGGTTCGAGTTCCGATTAGGGCATGGTTGTTCTTCTGTGAGGGGAACAACCATGTGATTTTCCTCGTGATCTGTGAGGAATGTGAATTCCCCCCCCCCCTCTAAAAATGGGCTGTGCAAGCGAATGTGAAGAGTGTGTAGCTAGGTCGTACTCTTAGCCCTTGTTGGCGCCACTTCAAAAACAAGAGGCGCTCCTTTCGGCTTAAAATCGCTGACGGCCATCAACACGTTTGACCATAACAAGTGACAATATGAAAAACAATAACAATGATTTGAAACAATATGTTAAACGGCAACAATGAATCAGTTGATTCCTCTTTTAAAGCTATTTTTATGGAGGAAGTTCTTCATAATATTAGAGAAAATAAAATGTTTATTTGGCACAAAGTGATCTATTTTCACCTTTCCCGCGGGCATGATTCCAAATTCAAAACAAACCGAAATTTCAGGTTTTGGAAAAGCAGACTTGCATTTTACTTTATGTCTAGATATCAGTAGAAGATATTCGATTTGTCTCCTCAGCAATAATAATGTTTGTAAGTACTATAATTTCATATATGATTCAAAGTATTAAATTCTAAATTAATTCGAAGTATATGAAGAGATAAAATAGATTATTTCCGTTAGTGATAAAATAGAAAAAAATATAAAATACGGTAATATAATTCAATAAAAGATTTTATAGCGAAACAATATTGACGATATTCATAATCTATTCTACTATTATAAAGTTTTGATGAATGGATGGTTCGATGATGTGGTTCAATCACGCCAGAACAGCTGAAGAAATTGGATGAAATTTGACACAGAGATGGAGATTATAATCTAGAATGGGACAAAGGCTACTATTTATTCCTCTTAATTGAGAGGCTAATATTATATCAATTAAAACTAACTTTCCCGCCCAAAATTTTTATTTCCCCACCGCAAAATAAATAAGACTTCAGTTTGTTTGTTTTCCCCGGAGATAAATCAGGTTAGGTTTAACATGTTTTCGACCGATTAATTCAAACGAATCCGTTTATTTTCTAAGTGTTTGATGCATTTAAAATTAAACATTGCTCATTAATCGATTTTTTCGATTCATTTTGAAGTACTTTCGAATTTCGAACAGAATAAAGGAAATTTGAAATTTTTAATCTGTATTGCATTACCCCAACTGGCGTAAAAAATTCACGAAAAATTCATTTGTTGACAAATGTGTTTTCATTTTAATTAGAAGTCTCACTCTCGATCGATCTCAAAAATAAAATAAATAAAACAAACAAAAATAAAATAAAAATCTCTATCTCGATCGATAAATAAAATAGACTTGACTTGATTATAAAGAAATACCAATTTGACTTGGGGTTTTTTTTTCAGGTACACACTGTAAATAAATAGTTTTTATTTAATCATGTGCTTTTCCATGCTTATGAAGTCGTGAGTAAAAGTTAGTTTGAAATAAAAATTGGCAAACCAGACAAGTGATTGAGTCTAAAGGATTGGCGTTTTTCTCTGGAGGGAGTGGCTTTCCCAATTATTTGAAAAGTATTGATTTTAACCTCTAAAAATGAAAAAAAAATCTTATTAATTGTACAATTTTTAATGTAAAAAATTGTACAATTAATTTTTTATTTAATTTTAATTTTTTATTAATTGTATTTTTTAATTAATTGTACAATTTTTTATTAATTGTACAATTTTTAATGTAAAAAATAATATTTAATTAGATCAGTTACTTAAGTTATTACGAGCTGAGGATGAATGACTGAAATGCATGAATGAAGTCTGCCTCGTAAAAAAAGTATGAAACGTGTGTGTGCTAGAAGCCAGACTTCTGCCCTCGGGTGCTCAAGGGGCTACCCTCAGAAGCTACTACAGCCCTCTTTCCGCTGTAAAGCGAAACGCGACAACAACAACTGCTTAAGTTATTATATTTATGACCTAGAAGAATAAAAATAGCTGGCTAAGGTCAGATCTGTGTATCAAACTTAAATGAATGAATTTTGGTATAATTTACAAAATGATGTCTGACTACCTGAGTCCTAAAAATTTACTTTTACCTTAGGCAAAAAACCTCATTCATTGAATTGTTGTTCTAAAATTTCTTTTTATTCTGTAACTAATCCCTTTCCAGAAATATCATGTAACAAAAGCAGCGGAACGCCTTTTCAAAACTGCTTATTAATTTTTCATAAAACAAATATGTATAAAAAGATATAACCTACATCACAGTAAGAGTCCAATCCTTACACTCGTAAAATTGAACCGCATTTCAAATTAATAAAAGTAATATACTATTGTAAGAAAAAAGTTAATTAAAAGTCTTTAGGCTATGAATATTTAAATGTACTTTTGTATTGATACTTAAAACCCATGATATTTCCTCTATTATTTCCTCATACTTTTGCATCATTTAATGTTGGTAAATTTGAAATTAATAGGCACTTACGTACTACACCATCTTCGCCAACGGTTTGGTAACTCATTGGCGACGGATATAAATTTGGCGATAAAGATCAACAGATTACATTACTGCCGGATTGCCATAATTAGCGGTTTAGCAACTCATTGGTGATGACTTCAAATTTGGAATAAAGTTCTACGATATAATACGTAAGTACCAATTAATATAGATTTGAAAAAAATTACGTCAATCTTTTTTATTTTATTCAGATTTTGAACGCATTATTTTAATGGTTGCACGAAAATCAAATGTCAAAAAATAATGTCGTTAAAAGGCATTTTTCTAATCCTTTGGGAAATTGACTTAAATTCTATATATCACCTTTTAATTTTCTCCCTATCTTTCAATTTTTTTCACTTTAAATGTTTGTGCGCGTGCGCTTGCGTGCGTGAGTGTGTGTATGCGTGCGAGTGTTTCTTTTAAGATCATATTTATGTTTGTTCTTTTGGAACTTTGTTTTCAATTTTGAAGATTTAGACTTTCAATTCTCTATGAAATTCCGTTTTTACCGGTTTATGTGTTTGCTTCCATTTTGTATTTATGTTTTTCTTATCTATCTTTTATGTTTATCTTGTATCCATATTTTGTTCCATTTTATTTTTTGTTTTTTATTGTCTTGGAAATTTTGATCAAAGTTTTAATTATTTATGTACACACTTCTCTAGCTATATTTCGTGATGCACATGTAGTATTTTATATTCAACTATTAATAAATATATTAAATAGTCGTCGCTTCATTGTTAATTATTTAATAATTTCAGAATCTATATTAAAAAATTCCGTATTTTAAAATCAAAAATATTTTATTAAGAGTAGCTAAATAGAGAAAGAGCTGAAAGTAGATCGATTGAAAACTGTATTTTCCTAATTCCCAGATAAATAAAATTTGTTAAAATTCAAATTCTATAAATTATAAAACACAGGATTATCAGCATTAAGATAATATTAACACTTTTTCAAGTAGAATTTTTTTCTTGCTATTTTATCACGTTTGCTTTTGTATTAGAGTAATTATAGATATTGAAAAATTATTAAATAATGCTGAACATAAAAAATAGATGCTGCATTATTTGAGTCATAATAAATAATAATATATGTATCTTCTAAAATAAAATTTAAATTAATCCAAAAAATTATAATCATGTTGATTAAATTAAAAACAAGCTGAAACGTGAAACTTAATTTATCAATCAATCATACGTAGAAGCTAAAAAAATGTTGTTGTTTCTAATGGCACTAGCCATAAACAAGCCTCCTGCTGATACAGCAGTAGATTTAAGCCGAAAGGAGCGTCTCTTGCTTTTTTTGGTTTTGTTTTAGAAGTATCGCCAACTAGGGCCAAGAGTACGACTTAGCTATACACTCATCACATTCGCTTGCACGGCCCCTTTTTACAGGGGGGGGGGCACATTCACACACCTTGCAGATAGTACACAGAAGAACAACCATGCCCGAATCATGATTCGAACCCAAGACTCCGAGAACAAGCGGAAGACGCGCTACCTCTGTGCTAGAAAGCCGGCCTAAAAAATGTATTACCTATAACAGAAAAACATTTAAATAGTCATCGACCAGTTCTGATCGTGCTGTTGAAGGACAATGGAAGGTTATGTTTGAGGTGATAAAGATAAGATCTAGATCTTAATAAAACGCCAGCGTTAAAGTTGTTGTCATAATAGGAAATTTGTCTCTGGCTTTTTGTGATTACTTAATTCGTCTTGTCGTCATTATATATCTAACAACTCTTTTTGTTAACACAGTTATGTAATTTGGCACACAGCCATATCAAAATTCTTGGTCACTATGGTTTACAAACACAGTCCTAGACACAGTTTGCTGGTGATCAGCAGAATTTCTGAAATCTCCAAGGGATATTTGATTTACTTCCGTACTATTTGTATTTCTATTATAAAGATGTGAGGGGCTAATTTTTGCCAACCTCTGAGGAAAGATCGTATTACCTTTGACCGCCAGATGGCGCGGTAGCCGAGTGGAACTGTGGAAAAGATGAGCTACGATAAAGAGTCGGTAGGCGAAAAAGGAGTCATCTGTTCGAGTCGCCAGGGTGATGTGTTGACTGTTTAGTTATGAGCTCTATTTTCTACTATTAACTGTTATATAGCGTATTTGTTTTGTGCGCTGCTATTCTGTCCTGAGTTGTCACATCCTAGAGAAAAATGAAAAGTTGTCCAAATCTTGTAATTTATCCTTTCGGCTTCAGTGCAGTAGTAAAACGTAAAGGAGTACAATTCGTAGAAATATAAGGATTGCGGCTAGATGCAATACCAGTCTAATTTATTTAATACTAACTAGATAATTCGAAGGAAATATTAGTTGTATTTGATTTCCATTAATGGCAATATAGGACTGTTTTTATATAGCACAATTAATGGCAGTATAGGCAGAATTCAAGTTTCCACAAGTTGATGTATATGATTCTCTTAAGAAAGGATTTATTTAGCATCATATTGTGAATATTTAAAACACTGTTGCTTTAATAGGCTTTTATCTGCAATATTTACTATGCACATAAATCCTATTAATGGAATGAAGTAACAGAACACTAAAGTGTCATTAATGATGTAATCTGACTTCAAAATTCACATTAAAAATCAATTAATTACATTTAATAGAGTACCTTTCTGGTATTAAGAACTTGTATAATCGCTTTAAAAGATTCAGAAATAATCGAGAAATCTATAACGATAGAAAATGGAACCAAAATTTTTTTTGAACAGATGTAATTTAAGGGGACTGAAATGATTTTATAAAAAATAACTTTTCATTCTAAGGCATACAAAATAAGAAACAGTTCATTAATTTCAGTAATGTAAAGTACATAGAAGTTAAAAAAATCAAGAAATCTAATGAATTAACTTTTAAAAAAATGCAAGTAACAGTTAGTCCTTAAAATAAATAAATAAGTTTTTTTTTTAAATTTTAAAAATATATATATTCATCTCGGGTACACTTTTAATCATATCAGAACATGATATTGTTTTAGGAATGAGGTTTTGTGACGTCCACAAAAACCCGTAGACGAAAAATAAAAAATTTACTATCCGCACAAGCATCACCAAAAATCAGCTTTTAATAACGTGTTACCATTGCATTTACAATAGTTCTGATTAAAAAAAATAAGTTTAATACTTCAGTCAATAAAAGCTAAAAAAATGTCACTTTGAGCACGCGATTGTAGGAAATGAAATAAATAGGAAACGTGATATATTTTTTTAAACAATCAAGGCAAGACAACGTTTTTTTGGATCGTTTGCAATACTAAAATGACTCATTCAATGAAATAATTAAAATGAATGAAAATATAATTTAACTTGTGCGAGCACGTGGTGCTCGGCCGTTCAAGAAATGATGTTCAGAGTTCAGATGTTCAGATAGGCATAGATGATAGGCATAGTTCAGATAGGCATGATGTTCAGATAGGCATAGATGATAGGCATAGTTCAGATAGGCATGATGTTCAGATAGGCATAGCAGATTTCATTTTAATTTTTTTTTTTTTTTTTTTACAATTCTTTCCCTCACAGAGATACAAATTTTGTATTATAACCTTTGTTTGTATTGTACATATACTTAGCTTTTTTTATAATTTCTGAGCAGTAATGCATCTTAAACAACCATTCATAATTTTAAAAATATCGGGGTTTTTTCATATTTTTTAATTATTTGATATTCTTTATCAGTAATTTTTTTCAATTAAAAAATATTAAATTTAAAACTTTCATTGTAATTTTTGAATTTTTATTCTTATAATTTGTAAATTTCGAGGTGATTTTATAAAAAATTGTTTTTCTTGATCATACCGATTTATAATTCTGTATTTACAATAATCATATCTTCGAATAGATGTTAAGAATTAATATTTACAATGCAATATTTTATGCTGATGTATAATAGAAATACCTTTTTTTCTACACAGCACTTTGATACAAATATATATTTTAGTAGGAAAACTTATTGTTTATTTACATTTCTAAATTTAGTTAGTTTACTCTCAATGAAAACGTCAAAATTCCTTTAAGTAGAAGAGCGACAGCTATACATCGTACAAACATAGCAAATCCAAAAATATTTGGACTTAGAAAGGAAATAGTGTAGGAAGAAAGAATGTGGGGAATTTCAGGTTTTTAGAATCACCTCAGGACTAAGAATATCATTTGGAATGCCATAAGAAATAGAATCATTATCGATAAAATCAGAAACAATCTATTTTATTGACAGTTTACTTATTGGCAATAACGATAAAACAAATTTATTGCGCTATTAGATATGCTTACGCACAAAACGAAAACAGCCAGAATTCTCTTCTGAAAATCAACTGACTCTCCATATGGTATCATTTTAAATATTAATTTAATTTTTCAATGAAATACTTTTAAAAAATAAATGTTAAATTATCTCACTTCAGATTTAAGCGAAACGTCAAATAAATATTGCTGACACATAGAAAAAATCAGGGTCGTTTGAAGGTCAAAGAAAACACCAACAGTGGCGTGTTTATTATTGTATGTAAATTCGAACAATGGTTCGCTTTGTTACAAGACAAAGAAATCAGATAGAGAAACAAGATGACGCACCTCATTAGAAGAAATTCGTCTTTCCTGATGATTAATTACTGTTCCTATGTTTCACCTCTAGAAATACAGAATCTGAATGAAAATTAGATGCAGATATTTTTTCAAGTATAATAGATAGTGATGTAATGAGAAAATGAGTGATTCTTCTCTTTGAAACGATTATTTATATTTAAATTGATTAGGAGACAAAAAACTGACCTTTAAAGAGAAATGAATAGATTATGAATTTTCTGTGTAGTCCCGTTCTTATAAAAATTATAGAATTTTTGAATTTTTTATGGCATTGTTACTGTCGTTCGAAACCGAGGCATTTAAAATGTATCTCTTTCTTACGAAGATTAAGCAAATAATATGTGAACTAAATGAAATTAAATATATGACAATTGCCAGTTTTTATAATTCTCTTTTTGATATAAGAGAATGGATCTTTGAAGCTGTCAACAGCTTCAAATATTTAAGGATCGAATTGAACACATTGAACAATATAGGGACAGAAGTTCGCAGCAAAGTTACATCTGCTAACAAATGTTTTCTAGACTACAAAAATATTAAAAATTTAACTTCATCAGCAGGAAAACCTAATTATTTAATTTCAAAATTTTCATTAGGCTGTTGTTAAAATAAGGGCAATGACTGAAAATAATTTAAAAAACTCTTGCTATATTTGAAAGAAGTTTAAGAAGCATATTTAGAGGAATTAAATATGATAATTATTGGTGAGGAAGAACCAGAGCAGAAAGTTAGAAAATATTTAAAGAATCAGGTATTATCAAATTATATCAACACAGAAAATTGATAGAACATTTAATAAGACTGAAAGTCAATCGAGCCACTAAAAAGGTATTTTTGGTTAAACAATTTGGAACTCGAAAAATAGAGAGAGGCCAACATTTTGCTGGGTTCAATGCCTAAAAAACGACCTTAAATCTATTAGGGTGACAAATTGGAAAACCTTGGGTAAGAATAGAGAGATATGGAATGGAATTCTGAGAGTGATCAAAATCCGTCCAGTGTTGTCGCATTAGTGATGAATAAGTGATAAGAAAAGCTATTTCTATCATGAAGGTTAAGACTTTTCCCTCAAGTAAGGTTTCACACAAAATCTGTGAATATCATATCCTACGGTACAAGTTAATTTTTACTACATGTAGGTTTATTTTTTGGAGATAAAAATTTATAAAGGGGGAAATTTAACCTAATGCATGTTTCCGCATATTTTCTTTACTGAAGCCGAAAGGGTGAACCACAAGTTTTGGACAACTTTTATTTTTCTCCAGGATGTCACAACACAGGACAGCATAACGCCGCACAAAACAAAAACGCTACACAACAATGAATGGTAGAGAATAGAGTTCATAACTAAACAGTCAACTCATCATCCTGGTGACTCGAACAGACTCCTCGTCCACCGACTCTCTTCTGCGTAGCTCAGCTTTCCCACAGTTCTTCCGATTCCACGATTCTTCCGTGGAGGATGGCAAAGATTAGTTCCTAATGTCTTTACAATATCTTTATCGATATGTAAGCAAACTTTTTTCCTGAATTTATAAATTTTATATTTTATTCGGTATACCTTAAGATGATAGCCAATTCCTATCACTCAGTATCCCCCATATTGTCTAATAAAAATATTATTTAGAAATTTTTTTCCAATCTGATTTATTATCATAAGATGTTCATTATTTTTTTCAGCACACGTTTAAGGAAAAAAATGTAATGAAATCTGCTATGCATATTTCAACGTATCATATCAGAACACCATTTCTTGAATGGCCAAGTACCACGTGCTCGAGCAAGTTAAATTATATTTTTATTTTCATTTTAATCGTTTCATCGAATGAGTCACTTTAGCATTGCAAACGACCCAAAAACTTTATCTCTCGTTTATTGTTTTTCAAAAATATAGCATTTCCTATTTATTTCATTTTACATAATCACGTGCTCAAAATGTCATTTTTCTAGGTTTTATTTGCTGTAGTCATTAACTTTTTTTGAATCAGAGCTTTTGTAAATCCGATGTCAACGCAAAGATAATAAAATTTCAATTTTTCACCAAAGGTTTTTTTTGTCTACCTCATTCTCAAAATAAAATCATGTTCTGACATGATAATAATGATCTAGTCACTTCAGAAACGATCAGAATAATCTCAACAGATGAAGTGTTTAATAATAGAAATCTTTGCGATAAAAAAATGAGAAATGAGTTAGTATTGTAGGCAATATGATGCACTTTGTCTTTTTTTTAATGTCTGTTGGAATTATTTATTTGACCAGTCTAAACATTCAACTGTTTTATGCATCCTTAAAAATAAGATTTAAAGAGTAAATTATGCGTTATAATTCAAAAATATAGCTTTTTTGGGAACACTCATGAAATTGCTCTTAAGAATGTCATGTATGTGGATCTCTAAACGGCTCCATATCTCAAATAGCTTATGGGTCTCATCAAGTTTAAATATAACACAGATTGCACCTGAGGTATATGTATGAAACAGTAAGGAACTGAAATCTTTTCGTTACGAAAAATGTATGATTAAAATATATATAACAAACAATAATATTAATTAACAAATGTAATTGCATTATTTTTAGATGAATCCAACCGATTGTTGAAAACAGCAAATCCTTAAAGACATTAAAATAATTTTTGGATGGCAGGGAGGGTCAAAGATTAAAAATAAGAATTAATAAAATTATTAATATACTAAGATTTACATTAATTTAATTTAAAGTACTGAATTAATAATTGAAAATGATAATTTATGTTTTAGACTATTTATTAAGATGACATTTATATTTTACTTTGCTTGGTTAAATTGGTTGAAAGAACTTAAAAAGCCTTCATTGATGTATGCGAAAATGCTGTCATAAATTATAAGATATATAAAAATACATTTAGTCTAAAACCTTTTAAAAACGTAAAAATATCTCCAATTCTTTTAAACGTATAGATAGATAGTTTAAATCCTGGCGTTTCAAAGCACCGGGTGTCCAAAAAGTTCCCGTACTCCAAATTTAAAAAGTCATTGTCCAAGATTTTTTTTCAAGTATATTAAATTTTGTCATACGAGTAATGAAACCATGGACATACTTAAAGCTTTTTTCAGCGATCGACTTCTCTCAAAGAATCTTTGGCCACCTCGATCCCCTGATCTGACCATCCCAGATTTTTTTCTGTGGGGATATTTAAAGGACAAAGTTTATGAAGTTGAAACTCAAACAATAGATGATTTGAAAATCACAATTATCCGAAGGATACAAGAAATCACTCCTAGCATGTTAAAACGCGTTTCGAAAAACATGCGCAAATGAGTTCAGCTTTGTCTCCAAGAAAGGGGTGGAAATTTTGAACATTTATTATAAATGTAAGTTCAGTCTTTTTTTCTTTATTTATATTAAAAGTGCTTTTTATCATTGGCATAAAAATAATACTTTTTAAACCTGTTGTTTTTGTAAAATAAATTCACAAATCATCAGTACGGGAACTTTTTGGACACCCGGTAGTGTAGTTACTTCCAGCTGGTACAGAAATCAAGAAAACGATGAACGCATTAAAAGCAATAATTTACATAATGACCAAAAAAACCAGTACACTAATAAAAACGATAATTTTCGAAAATTTATCCTTTTTTTTTTTCAAAAAATTTCATTGAACAAAAATAAAAAATAGTACTTGTTGAACACAATTCATGATTCATAGAGATCGCGTGGCACGTATGCTTGTCTCGTGCCTGAAGAGCACGAGTGTAAGCGTGTGCCCACGTGTTCAGTACAGTCATCATCATGCCGAACTCTATTTTTCACTATTGCGCAAGATTTTCTTTTATTCTATGAGCAACAAACATGTTAGTTTCATTTCATAAAAAAAATTAATGTTCAACAAAGGGAGGAAATCCAAAATCTTTCTCTTTGTTTCTGGAAAAATTAACATAGCTTTTTAATAATCACGAGTTGGGTTGACTGTGTTGTTTTTTAACGTGTGACTCACATTTACCGAAACAAGATCATTAAATATTAAAATGGAGGGGATTTTTAATGGATTGTTGAATTTCACTTTGAAATGAAATTCAAATTTATCTTTTGATCTGTGATCTATGTTTTAAGCACCTTGTTTAACATTTGTAAGGCATTTAATTTGTTTTTTCGAAAACTTCCATGATGTCCGAAGCTATTAGTAAACACACTGTGTATGTAGAAACATTCAAGGTCGATGTAGTAAACTTCAGTTTCGATGTAATAAATTTAAGTCTATTTGAAGGCTACTGAAATGATTATTAAAATATAACTCACACTTCCATAAAGTTTTCCTTCAGAAGACATGCAGAGGTAAAGCTTTGAATGGATCCCAAAAAAAGTCACATTTCTTCCTTCTTTGCTGATGATTATTTGCAAGGATGCTACAAAAAAAAGATATATAATTAGAGCAACAGTGGTTTTATATCTGAACAATTGTGCGTATTGTCGAATTTCTGACTATGTAGATAGTGTAGATAGTGTGGAGAGCGGCCGTAGACATCCAATCAATCATTCAATTGTCAAATAAATAAAGTTATAAAAAAATAAAAAATCGTGTTGAAAATATTAGGCTAATGTCTGTATACACTGGCTAATTAAAATAAATTAATGGATAATAATAATAAAATGCAATTAATAGATAATAATTTATTGGACTATTCATGTAATTTGTTATGTCATAATTCACTATTCATGTTCGGTAAAAAAAATAATACCTAGAATTCTATTTGTTTAAATTTTCTATAATAAATCATGATAATTTATAAGAAAATCGTTAGCAACTCGTCAACTAATATCTATGACAATTTTTTTAAACATTTTATTATTTTAGCTATTTTTTTCAATGATATAATTTTTTTTAAAAAAGATGAAAACATAATTTTTACAGAATTATTAAAACAAAAAACTAAATTGAATTAACTATCAGCATATTGAATAATTAAAATGTGAAACTATATTGATTAGCTATTTAGAGAGGGATCTCATAATAAACATTGCCTAGTACCTTAATAAATGTCTAAATCTGCCTCTGATAACAAGGGTAAATGGTTCAGTAAATGTTATCATATTTATTATAAAATAATGAAATAAAATATAATTTATTTGCCTTCACTGTACCTCCAATATTAATAGCCATTGACGCTTCTACTCAGATGTTGAAGAAATAAAAAAATTGAATCTAAAAAATGCTGTAAAATATTAAATTAAAATCTTTCAAAACAATTTTAATTAATAGTTTATTTTAATCATAAGAGTTTTTCGTAGCAGGACAATTAGTTGATAAATCAAAAATTGTTTACGGCCAAGGATGTAGCAAAATCTAAGGCAGTAGCACTAAAAATAATTTATCAATCTATGTAGCCATATATAATTGTAAAAAATAAATCAACTACACAAACATTTTGTCTTTGGGACGATTTCATCCTAATACTTACAGCATCAAACCTTTTTACCCTTTTTGCTTATAGTCACAAGTCACTATTGTATATACAGAATGTGCACTCATTTTCCCATTTTTAATTTTTATCGATTGAAGGTAAGCAAGGCTTCTAATTGGCGAATTATTTTAAATAAAGAAAATATTTATAACATTTCTTTCTTTATGTAGTCATTTTGATGGTAAGGCAGAGAGTTTTACAGTAAACAAGATTGAATGAATATCGCATAAAATATATCGAGTGTTGGAGGCGTTAAAAAATGAAAGACCCAGAACATTTAAGAATTTTGAAGATATCTCGATTAGGAATGAACATTTGATATCTTTTAGAAACTTTTTTGCCCTGTCACAGAAATTATAAAAACCCAAGAAATAGAGTTGTGGTCAGTTTAGTTAAATTCAAATAAGCAGTTGTGCGAGCTCTCACTGAAAGCTTTGAACTTATTGGTTTGACCATTTATGTGCTGCTATTTATTGTAAGCTGTTTGTGTGCTCATTTTTAGTGTGTGTGTTTTTACTGTGAATTCGTAATTTCTAGTAGAATAAGGTATTTTTGTCCATTAGGGAGTATTGAACTCTGTTCACTGAGCACACATATCGGCTTTTGGTTATTTAAAATATATTATGAAATTTGAGTCAATAAATTCACTGCAATGAAAATTATAAAATTTTTATACTGTCCTTCAGCTCTATTTTAAAAATTTAGAAAAATTTCCCGCCATCTGATAGGGTTTTAAAATGACTAAAACTACCGCAAAATCTTCTACATGTAACATCAAAACTAATCTAACTTATTTAATTAAATTGAACTTATTTGTAAACAGAAAATTTTTCCTTACTTTAATTAAAATAATTTCTTTTGATATTTTATGAAATTTATTCCTTTAATTATTCTTCACATATTTACATAACTTCAATTGAATAAAAATCTTTGTACAACATTTATTTTTCCTAATCAGAATAATGCTGATTAAATAATAAAAAATATTGTTATTATTCGAAATAATAAAAAATAATTATGTACACTGATAATGCAACATTCAATTTTCAATTTTAGTAATTTAATTTCTTTTAAAATGAATTCTAATGACGAAAAAATTGTGATATATTTAGAAATAACTAAAATTTGATTAATATTATTTCATTAAAAAATATTTTCTTAATTTCAATATAAATAATTTTCGAGTTATTTTAGTAGGTTCATATTTTTCATATTTTTTGCCAAAATTAGAGATATTTGAATTTAAATTTTAAAGCTAATTTATTATAATATTTTATCAAATATATAATTTAGATTTTTTTATATAGGAAAGAAATTAAACTTTTAGAATATATATTTTCTGAAAGTACTCATATATTATTTATTTCGACTTTTGAAGACAAAATAATTTTTTTTAATTCATATGTGCCAAAATATTGTTGAATTATACATATTTCTTTATATATTATATTATTTATATTTTATATTTTTTATACATTTTTTTAAATAATATATTATTTTACTATAAAAGAGCTTAATAAGAGTTTGTTTCTTTCGATATAAAATTATTCGAAAACTATGAACAACTTTGAATTAAAATTTAATTCAAAAATATAAAACTCAATCATATTTAATTTTAAAAACGTTTTAGAGAGATAGTATCTCACATGCACCCTCTTAGTTAAAATTATCACTCATAAATGAATGCAATAAATATAAATTCATATTTTCTAGCTCTCAAGGAATAGTTTAATTTCCTAAATATTTCCAAAAAAAGTTTATAATTTAAAAATTAAATTACATTTAAAAATTAATCTAGACTTATAGTACTTACCACACAAATGAAAAAGAAATATAATCATAACAAATCACATCGTTCATATTTTATAAATATATATATTCAATCATGTAGAATTATTGCTATCATTTGTTTAAATTTGTTTTTAGTACAAGGTTTCGCTTAAGCTTCAACCTGAAATAAAACCGCACGATAGAAGTAGAATTGTAAAAAAAAATGAGTTGTTCAATTAATTTCAATTTAACCGAAATTGTGAAGCTCTTCTTCAACTTTAAGACAAATTATTCTAAAAGAAATATTTATTTAGACTAAAAATTATATATGATCATTAAATTCAAAATTTTACCTTTGAAATTAGACAAGTTTCATTTCCGTGGAACTTTTCCTTCAATTTTTTCATTTGTTTAAATGAAATGAAGTATGGCGAAATTTATCTGAATAGATGCAGACGATTTTGAATTACGGGAATAATGCATTGATGTTCCGTTGCTAGGCAACCATAAGATTTTGACCTATTTTTTTTTACTCTTTTAATATTTGTGTTTTATTTTTTACCTATTTTTTGCAACATTTTTGCATTCTAAAAAATTTTCAATGAACTTTAAAAATTATTTATTATTCTAAATTATAGTTATTAATAAATCATCATTATTATTAATAATTAATTAATTAATTAATATTATTAATAACTTTTTATAAATATAAAATTTTATATAAAAAACCCATCTTTATAATAATTAAACCGTTTTTGAATAAGAACGTTTAAAATTCCATCTAGTACCAATATTAAACAAATTCTTACTTTCCAGTATGCGACGCATAATTAAAATTTCGTTCGTAAATACTGGAATATAAGCAAAGTTTTAGGGAAGTTATAGTAAAAGTGAAGGAAATATTGTATTTTTCATCAATAAAGATGCGAAAATTTCATGCAAACGATAAGACAGCATTCTCAAAGCGCATGAGTAATAATATACATTATCAAAATATGTTCATTATATATTATAGAATGCGATATCGATATATTATCGAAAGAAATGTTGCAGATTGATTGAAAAATTGTCAGAATGATAATTCCAAAATTTGAATAAAGTATATAGAAACTGTTCTTTAAAAGTTATTATTAGTTGGAAACTCTATGAAATACTAAAAGACTGCCAAGTTTATATCAACGCTCCTAACAGGAAAGAAATAAATAAAAATTATGGAGTATATAAATAAAATAATGTTTATGACCTTCAACCTAAGCTCAGAATGTCGGATTTTTGTATGATTTTTTTTTACATATGATTGAAAAAAATAACAAAATATAAGTTTCAAAGTACTTCAATAATTTAGAAAATCTCAGTACTCTTTAGTACATACAGAAGGCATCTTGTCCTCGAATCCAAATAAAATCAAATACAAAAAATTCGACATAATTCTTTAATCCTTCTGTACAAGAAAATTATTCTATTCACTAACAGAACATTCAATGAAATTTTCCAAATAAATACATTAAAACAAGCTGTTATCTTTCTATGCAAATTCTAGGTGAATAATTGTTTATGCACTCAAAATAATTCCCGACTGAAACATGTTTAGCAGGTTTTTCGAATTTTCAAAATTAAAAAATACATTTTTATGAATCCAACAATCAAATTATTAAATTATATATATAACATCATGTATTTAAGTTTTGGAATAATAATTCAATCAAATCTTTCAATGAAAATTTAAAAAAAATTAGATAATTTTATTTAACGTAATTTCAAGTATGAGAAGATTATTTTAATTTCGAAAAAATTAAAAAATTTCCCGTAAAAAAGGATTTTTATGAATCCAATTATGAAATAAATAAAGAACTTGACACCATAACTATATATTTTAGGATAAGTTTTCAATCATATCTTTACATTAAAATAAATAAAAAAATAGGTTATAACTTTTATTCAAAGATAATAAAATTACCATTTAATATTTCTCTAAATAAAATACTAAACGATATTATTTGTATGTTTGGATGAAGTTTTAGAGGTCATCACTGAAAAATATTTAATTTTCTCTTCTAATTTTCAAAATTAAAAAAATTCCGTAAAAGCATTCTTGTTAAGAAAGGAGCATAGCATTTCTTGGAAAAACAATCTATATTTCACTCTCCCAAATTCGACAAAAAATAATTCACCTTTTTCCCTAATTTCACATCAGAAGCTTTTATTTTCTTGCTACGAATATCCAAATTTAAAGAATGACAGTAAAAAGATTCTTGTTAGGAATGGAACATAGCATTTCTTGAAAAAAAAATCTGTACTTCACTCTCCCAAATTCGACAAAAAATAATTCGCCTTTTTCTCTAATTTCACATCAGAAGCTTTTATTTTCTCGCAACGAATATCCAAATTTAAAGAATGACCGTAAAAAGGAATGGAACATAGAATTTCTTGAAAAAAAATCTGTACATCACTCTCCAAAATTAGACAAAAAATAATTCACCTTTTTCTCTAATTTCACATCAGAAGCTTTTATTTTCTTGCTACGAAAATCCAAATTTAAAGAATAACCGTAAGAACATTCTTGTTAGGAATGGAACATAGCATTTCTTGAAAAAAAATCTGTACTTCACTCTCCCCAAT
>JAOUZG010026507.1:3251183-3274698 GCA_026289955.1 Argiope argentata | reverse complement strand
GAACATAGCATTTCTTGAAAAAAAATCTGTACTTCACTCTCCCCAATCCGACAAAAAATAATCCACCTTTTTTTTCTCTAATTTTACATGAGAAGCTTTTATTTTCTTGCTTCGAATATCCAAATTTAAAGAATGATTTTTTTTTTAAAAAAAAGCTCATTTTTATTATTTTAGTTATCAAATTAGCAAAGAATGTAGCATTTTTTCGATCGAAAAAATTCAAACTCACCAAATTGTCCGCCTTTTCCTTTTGTTCCTTTTATCACACCATCCGGATGTACCTCCAGAGTCACACCTGTCCTGCACCTGAGATAGCCCAGCCTAGTCTTGGACAGCTGACCGTAACCGTTAATGATACAGATCATCCCGATCAGCCACCATAGACGCAGGGCCATGGATCATCATCCCAGGAGCCATAAGAGCTTTCCACACACACGAAAAAAAATGAAATATTGTAAATCCCGGCGAACTCAATCTTTCAAGAGTGCCCGCCACCAGGTTGGACTTCGGATTGGTGCACGACGCCCGCCTCGCCTTAAAAAAAAGAGGAATTCTAAAACAGTTATTTCACTCCCCCTCCTCTTCCAATTGTTTATGGGATGAGGGTTCTTGTTCCAGTGCCGAAGTTTTAATGGCTGTTGCTAGGATAGTGATTGGGCCAATAAAAAAAAGGATTTAATTTTGTTGGAAAAGAAAGAACGAGGAAGGAGAGTTCTTCGTAGCAGAATTGTTTTAACTTCATGTGCTCCATTCAATTTTATCGGAAATAATTTAAAGATATATTCTAGAAGACGTGAATTGCATTTTAGCTTGGAAATCGGAGGATGAGCTGAAAAAAAGTTGAAAGATTTCATTCCAATGTAAAAGAATTTCATACTGGTTGAAATTCTTTTTGGACTTGGTGATTTCATCTCATTGATATAACAATAAATTGATTACAGTTGAAATATAAGCAAATTAATAAAATTGACAGTAATTCATTTTTGAATAATTTTGATTCATTGAAAAATAATAATTTTTTTTACTTTTTTCTTCGGTTTTTGAAGACTGAAAATTGAGAATTATTTTAACGTTTTATCTTTCATTTGATTCTACCTTTATTAATACTGAAGAACAATGGGAGTGTGTATTGGATTTCAACTGGCCAGATCATTTGACTTGCAAATATCAAATTTGGTAAATATACATATATTTTTGAGGTTGGAGATGTACTTTAAACCAGAATTGTTTTTAAATTGCAAATACAATTTTAATTAATTAAAAATAAACTGATTAATATTTCAATAGAAGATTTTCCGAAAATATCAAAGTGAAAAAATTGTTTGCACATCGTTTAAATTTAAAGAATTGTCTTTTTAATATCAATAGTGCAAATTTTTACTGATTTTTAGCAATTTTTTAAAATATTTTTTGTTTAAATTCCGACAATAGATTATATTGTTGAAATATGAAATTCAAACCGCTTTTATTGTTTCATTAAATATTTAATTCAACGAAATATTTAAGCGTTATTATTATAATTAAACTGATTAAATCATAATTATTTTAATTAAATATTTAATTTTCCTCCATCGTTGAAAGTTAAGGAGGAAGATTTTGTTTAATATCGGTGTAATTCATGAAAAGAATAAAATTGGAATTTGAAATACAATGGACATTAGAAAGAAATACTAGACAATTGCGTTTTTTAACAGTTTCCGTTTAGAAAGTTCATGAACACAATGAACAGTATAAAATAACATGGTTTTAATGGTTGACAATTTTACAGTATCATGGTCATGAAATTGTATTCAAACGATTTAATTAAAAGTAAAAAATTTAATAGTCCCGTCTTTATTAAAAACTAAGCATAATTGAATGCAACTATGATAATAAATGTTTTCTCTTTTTCTTCCAATTTTTTAATGATACATTTAATTTAACTCGAAATAGAAATTTCCTAATATAAAGTGTTGTATATAATTTTTATTTTAATTTTGTCATATAACATATTTTAACACGATTTTTCACATATATTGACATTGGATATTGATCATATTGAGTTATTCTTGAATATTTGAATCTTAGAGAGTCTTCTGAATATTCAATTGAGTTTAAATATAATTTTAAATGCAACATAATTTACAGAAAGTCTTAAAAAATAAATATTTAGTTACTGCAATGAAAAATATTTCCAGGTGTTAAGAGTTTGGAGAATAAATTTTAATGATTAAAATATAGGAATTTATCAATAAATAGGAGATGCAAAAATGCTCTGAAAGAAATTAGAAAAAAAAATTACCTGTGCTTTGACACCAAATGCTTTTAGGTTGCATTTAAAAGTTGCTGATTTTGTTCTTTAATATAATCGTGTTACACAAAAAACAATAAGTTTTTTTAAAATTTAAAATGTCTGTGAAATACAATGCAGCTAATCATTTTCATTAAGAAAAAAAAACGAAAGACCAACATCTAATTCGAAACATTACAACTTAGTATTAATTTGCGAATGAAAATTCGATTCATTTGTCTTATATAGATATCGCATTCTGTGCTAGACGATTTTTAAATAACTCAATTCATAAAAAAGATGCCAGTTTAAAAATAATATTATGTTAAAAGAAATGATTTATTTTATCGTCTGAGATCATACTTACATTTTGAAAACTATTTTTTATGCTGATAACATATTCATAAAATTATAAAGAAATAATACAAAATAGGAGATATTTTCATTAAATTTTTAATAGAAGCACGTAAGAAAATCTTAAATGTTAATATATATTTGTTATTTATTAAAATTTAAAAATTGTCTTTAATAGGTTTGTTAATATTTCAAAAACAGGTTATTGTGTGAAGGCCAACTCACCATTAAAAAGACTAAAGAGCATTTTAATTATTATTGAATTTTAAAGATAGACTGTTTTAAGCGTTATTATTTTTTTTTTAAAAAAAAGAGTTTACAAGTAAATAAAATTTATATAATTTAACATTAAATTTTTTTTATGTATTCTAAGATAGTGTGAAATATTTATTCGAAATTATATAATCCAATGTTACTGAAAATAAAACTTTAAGATTTCAATTTTTGAATTAATTTAAAAAATTAAATTTAAATTTAAAAAAATATTTCAAGTTTAATTTTTTTTAAAAAAAATTAATGTTCTAATGAGCACGTACTGCATGAAATTCAACCATATGATAAATATTCTTATTCGTATACAATTATCTGCAGTATAGTTTTTTGTGTAATTTTTGATAAACAATTGATAGAAAGTATAATTAAGCCTAAAGTAAAGTTAAGTCAGCCTAAAAACAATATCATTTTAAAATTGATAACATAACTTATAAGCAGAAATTTATTTGAAAAATTCTTAATACAAAGTATTTCGGAAAAATGAAACAAATACATTCTTCATTTCTACAAAATTTTGCCAAAAGTTCATGACAGGGTATTTTTTGACCTCACATGTCCCCTCAATAAAAAACTGAATTTTAAAATGCAACTTTATTCCTTTTTTCCAATGAAGAATAACTTATGAGCAAATATTCGAATAAATGCAGCTAAAAACGCAACTCCATTTCAAATTGTTAAACTTTTCAGAAAGGAACTTTTATATTTCTGGATTATCTGAATTTTAAAAGATATTTTAACATAATTAATATGATTTATGTTACTGAATATAAAATAATTATGTAACAGCATTTAACTCTTTAAAATAAGATCTCGATGAAGCTTAAGATTAACAGCAAAACAGTAAAATGGCAAAAACGGGATCTGACTTATTGCTTTTTTTTTTCTCTCTTCAAAGATATCGCATAGCTTGAAATATATCTAATACTTTTAAGAAAAATTTCTCTTAACATTCTCTCTTAACGATCTCTTAAGGTTTTTCTTTTAAACATTTTGAATATTTTATCTACGACCAGGTATTGCTGATAAACAACCAATCTACTATCTTTAATTCTTCTGCTAATATTGCTCTTCACTGCATTTGCTTTCAATATTAGAAGAAAAAATATTCTTTTCTGCATCATTTTACTGTGCTCTAACAAAATTTGTACTGCTCATTTTCTCACTTAAGTTGTTTTATCTGTCTTCTAAGATCATTCAATACATCCTATTTGGATGTTCCAATCATTTTCTGATTCTCATTCTAAATTCCCCCTAATTAAGTTTTTTATTTTGTAATAGTTTAACTTTTCTCTTAATTTACTTAAAGAAGCTTTTAAAGAAATATGTTTTCATTTTTGCAACATGACTCTATATCTAGGGACTATATTTATTAATAAGATATCCTAAATGCAATAATGAACTATTTTCGAGGATTTAAATCAAGCTATTCGCGTCATTAATGCTGGATTTACACTCGGTCAGTTATAAGACAGCAGAGCATGAGCAAAAAGGCATTAATTTATGTTTGCCACAACTTCATAAGAAAGATTCAAGTTTTCCATGATTGTCTTTTAATTGCCATTTCGGCATTTTTGAATTTTTCTTTTTCGCAGTGTATCGTATTAAAATTATCGATATTTACACAAATAAATTTAGTAAAATAAAAGAAAAAGTCAACATACTTAAAATTTAAAAAACGGCGCAAAATAAATGGCAAATAAAATGAAAGCACACACATACACATTCTCATCAGGAAGAACCAAAGCCAAAGTTAGCGCGTCTTCCTCGTGTTCTGGGAGTCCCGGTTTGGGCATGGTTGTTCTTCTGTGTGCTATCCGTGCGATGTATAAATGAACCCACCCTGTAAAAAGGGGCTGTGCAAGCGACTGTGATGAGTGTGTAGCTAAGTCGTACTCTTGCCCCTAGTTGGCGCTACTTGAAACAAGAGACGCTCCTTTCGGCTTAAAATCTGCTGATATAATCAGCAGGGGCTTGTCCATGGCAGGTGCCATAAGTAACAACAACAAGAAGAACCAAAGAAAAAAATGGCTGTTAAATCTATGATACGTGATTAACTTTTTCACATCAAACTAAAAGCCAAATTCTGCGAACGCAAGCCCAGTAAGATAAAGTATAATACAACGACTTGTAGTTGTTCCTTCGGGACAATTACTTGCCATCGACCGAACAGCATTTTTTAGCCTTTCTGCGAATGCGCTGCATACTTGCCGGCTTTTAACTGGCTACGTGTAAACCCGGCTTAAAACTAGACAAAATGTGATAAATTCACTATATATTTTCATATAATCTCATAATATGTTGCCTTTTATGGCAATATATATCCCATATAGGTCACAAACTGAGAGCTAAATAGCCATGCAATTGCATACTTCTCTTCTGTAGATTGAAATATATTACCAAATACTAGTATAGTTTCAGAATCTGTGGTAATAATTCAATTATAATTCAGCATAATTTACAATAATTCAGCATTCAATCTTGCACTTGGCATGATTAGATGCACCAAAGCTTCATCTCCGAAAGCCTCTAGTAGACCATAAGACATATCTAGCTGCTTAGTTCTCAATTTCCCAGATAATCTAGTTATGGTAAATAGGCTTTTTCAGGATTGTAATTTAGAATTTTATTAACTATGGAACTGTGTAAACTTATACTTCTTGTAGAAGCGAAGATGAATGTATATTTACGTCTTGCTTGTTTTGGTACTGGACATAGTATAACAGACAGCCTCCCATACTTTTTCCGTCTTTGATACTTTGATACTACCCTGGAAGCTGTTCATTAGGTTTTGATGATTAACTTAATGGAACTTTATTATTTTAAATTTGCAGATGAAACAGTATCATACTTTTTGTATCTCATTCCACACAAATGAGTACAAATACTACCTGTTTTATTTTTAGTTATTAGATTATTTATGATTGTATATAATAAATAAAGGGAAACCAAACTTTATAGAGACTTTATAAATATCCCGTATTTCTAAAAGAGAATTTTACACAACAACATAGCGTGAAATAAAATTCTTTTTTTTTTAATCTTCAGGAAACTGTTGAAATTTAAAAATTTATCTTCACATTTTAAAATTGGTTCGAATTAAAGCAGATATCGATATCATATTTTATTTATTTATTTCGGTAATGTAATTTCCCTTAATGACCTGCATCGTAGAAATTTCCTCTTAAAAAAATAATCGTAAGTCAAATATGCAAAATAATTTCATTGGGTCAATTTATACATATATTGTATTACACTCACTGGCCAATGAATTAGAAATCTTTGAGATTTGTATTTGTATGCGTGCTAGGGATGAAGTATGCAAATTTTTTGTTATAACGTGGGTTACACGGGGTAAGAATGCTAGTATAAGTAAGGTGTAAGAGTCCTTTTCGCGATGAATGAAGTAAAATGGGAAAAACGAAAGATCTCTCACCATTTGAAAGAGGGTTTATCGTTGGTACCCGTTTAGCAGGTGCCTCGATTTTGAAGACAGTGGATCTCACTGGGTTCTCAAAGGTTTTCAAAAGGTGGAATCAGAACCCACAGTCCTTCTCTAGAAGACGTATCTGCGGTTCGAGCACAGTTTTACAAGAGCGTGTCGGCGGTGTCTCTGACCAATTGTACGGCATAACAGGGACTCTATTGTAATTCAAATGACACAAATCGTGAACAAACGCTTTTTCCCCAACAGCTTTCAGATCAAACCATGAGAAGAGGACAGGAATGCATAGCCGAGTTTCTGTGAGAAAACCACTCATTTCTGCCCTACGTCGACTGCCTCATTTCTACCCGAAAATTCGTTTGCAGTGGTATCGGGAAAGCAGTCTCTGGGCATCTGAGGATTGGAAACGGGTCATGTGATCGAATGAATCAAGATACACCTTATTTTGCACTGATGGAAGACGTCGAATTTGGCGAGAACCCTACGAAGTCATGAATCTATCTTGCCCTACTCGCACTGTACAAAAGTCTGGAGGGAGTATCAAGATAGGGAAACATGTTCTGCTGTCATGGAAGTGATTACCTGGTGTTCCTCGATGGTAAACCTCGATGGTAAACACTGTCAGATCAAGTGCACCCTGCAATGTAGCCTTTTTTATCCTGATGGCGACGGATACTTCAAGGACGATAATGCAACTATCCATCGTGCTAGAAGTGTTCACATTTGGTTCGCTGAGCATCAGTCTGACTTCGAACACCTTCCCTGGCCACCACATAGACCTGATCTTAACCCCATAGAAAATGTGTGGGATAGGGTGGAAAGACGCATCCGACAACACTATCCTCTTCCATCTAATTTACAAGATCTAAAAAACTTCTGGAGTGCATTTACATCCAGAGAAACCAATGCGTGGTATTCTCTGGATGCAAATGCACTCCAGAAGCTTGTAGACTCGATTCCCAACGAATCAGAGCAATTATCCGTGCAAAAGGTGGTCCAATAAAATATTGATCTCGGGTTTCTAATTCATTGGCCAGTGATTGTATAATTTATGTACAGTCAGGTCTCTTTTTATGCGGATTGTTTTTATGCGATTTTGAAGTTATGCGGTTTGTATTTCATCCTCCTAACATTTCTAGATTGTTGTTATTATTATAATTATTTTATACTTTCTATTAATATTATTTATTATTATTATTATTATATTTTTATACGAATTAAAACTTCCACCGTTTGTAAAAATTAACTAATTTGTTGCGAATTGTTTCACCCCCTTCCTCCATTGGTATGTTTCATTTCCTTCTAAAATCAAATTAGTAATAAATTTCAAAAAATAATCGGCAACAGTTTGCAAAAAGATCCATTATAAATGCTGCAAATATCTATTGCAGAGACATTCTCCTCTGATGATGAAGGTGATTTGGAACAACTTCGCAAACCATTATCAGATAGAGATAATGTAAAAATGTAAAACTATGTGTATTACTTTTCCATAAAATAAAATGAATTAAGGTTTCAATACAAGTTTTTTTAAGCTTTTGTATGAATTTCTTTCAGACATTCGAAGTAATTTATCATGCTGCCTATTTCTTTTCACTTCTGCAATTTTTTTAATGCGGGTTTAAGTTAATTTTAACTAGTTGTTTTGTTTTGGTTTTGTGTGATTTTAGAAAACTAAGGAACGTATACTTACTTTTTCCATTCATGTAATGTCTTTTTAATGCGATTTTTTATATGCATTTTTTGGTAGAACGTATCTACCGCATAAAACGAGACCTGATTGTATTATGCATTTTAGGTTATTTATTAATTAATATATTTAATGTAATTTAAATAAAATAATCACCGAAGCCCGCATATTATTTTTGGGAAATTATCGTTTTTAGAATAAAAGTGTAAAGTGGTTCTCATAATTGAATACATACAAAACTCTCTCTCTCATCTTTAATGGTATGAAAATGTAACAATATTTTTATGTGTAAACTTAAGAGCTGAAAGAATAATAAAGATATACTAAATAAAACAGCAAATAAGTACAAGTGATTAATAATATTTAACATAATGTCAAATTTACAGATTTCTTAGTCACAATATTGAATATATTTTTATACTACTCCTTTGATTAAAAAGAAAATATTATGAATCTATACCGTTTTTCATATACTTTTACTTGGTTTTTAAAGAGTGTTACAATGTATTTAAGAATATTTATTTTCTGAGTTATTATTTTTGCTACTTTTTTATAGCAATTTTAAATATTCTTATTCTTAATGTGATTTTAAACACATTTTTTTTCGAATTGAAATCAATAATTCTCAATGTACTTCAGGTTTGTACATTAAAGTGGAATATACATTTGTAATTTTCAATTGTATAATAGTAATATTTCATAATTTGGATTATAACTTTGGAGTTGTTTTGCATAAGTTATATCTCGTATTTCAGTAATAATAATTTTCCTCTTAATAGTTGCATTGTAAAATTTGGAACGATTAGCACTAATACTTATTTTTATTTCCTACAAAAATAGTAAACTAAAATTTGAAAATATTTTCTCTGATTTGTATTTAAAATAAAGTCATACAAGATTTTGCAGTGTAATCCAAAATGTTTTGTTTCCGTCCGGTTTTGAGTTTTTTGTTACTGCACCCCTAAAGCTATATTCATAAAAATTGCGTTCACTGAAATATTAACCCTTCTTTGCATGATTTTTTCTTTTTTAAAAAAAAATCAGGGTGATGTAATTAATGCTCTAGATTAAAGGAAAAATATTTTTAAAAAATCTTGTAAATACAAATATGTATTATGTAAAAAACAATATGATGGAAACTTACATCATCATGCATTGTCACATATTTAGCTCAGTACTAAATAAATAAAAAAATATTCTTTACTAAATCTTCTTTATTCTGTATGATAATTTATTTAATTAATAATTATTTAAAATAAATTAATTTCCATAAAACTATTTAAAATCTCGCTCATTTCTTCCAGTCACAACAAACAGCGGAATGACAAGTTGTAGGCCTGATAATTGACAGTGACATTTGCTATTTTTTGACAACTGCGTTTTTTTGTACGCAATAGTCGCTTAAAAAGTTGCCAGCAACAACAAATTTACAGTACAAGGATTTTGAGTATCTTTTTTTGTTGACTAAATATTATGATGGAAATTTCCATCATCATGCAAAGAAGGGTTAATCTATATCTACCCCTGATAGTAGATGTATACTAAAACCAAAGTTTTAAAAAATATTTCTTCTTAAATTTTAGAGCAGATCATGTTATGCTATTAACCCTCACCTTACAACTAAAAGTGGAAGACAAAAGACCAGAGCGTCTATGTGCTCCTCAGAAACCACAAGTGGATATTATCTAACCTTCATAAAAATCGTTCTAAAAAAAGGTAAAAATCAAATTTCCATTTGTGATTTAATTGACTCCGAAATTTAGAGGGCAACACAAAATTATTTTTTATTCCTTCCAAGGTGAAAGTAGAACAGTGAGTACTTCTAAGAACTGACCAACGTGGTGTATAAACAAGAGATGATACCAAAAAAAATTGAGTCATAAACTACGAACTATTCAGGTGAAAGTATCATTTCTGGATTTTCATATCAGTCGGGTCAGAATGGCGCCAATAGATGACGAACAAGGTATTACAATGAATTAATAAACAGAAAAACAACACTCGATAGCGTATGCCGCTCTTTCACGTAAATTTCACTTCTCCTGATTTTTCTTTTTGTTGAACTGTAATAGCTTTCGTAAAACAATCATAAAAAAGGTTGCCTTTAATTAGACTGGAATACGTTTGCAAGATAGAAAAAAAAAGAATCGCATCTATTTACGCAATTCATCTGAATTTATTGTTCGCAGTTTTAACGTAATCCAATAAATTTGAGAGCTAACACAGCATGCATGTATATATATGAAAGATTAATACCAAAAAATAGGATTAAAAAGTCTATGCTTCTTAATTGCAGTTATCCGAAATTAAATACTGTCTTGTAATCGGGAAACAAGCATAATTTTCTGAATTCCGAAATGACCATTGCAAACGATTTTGGATATTGTCAAGCGTTTCTGATCAATGGCAATTCAAATCGATAAACACATGAGCAGCATCGTTATCCAAGAAGGAAAGTAAATAAATGGCGTCTTAAATCATTTTTACTTTTTCTTATAAGTAAAAAAATGTACTGTAATCGACAAAAAAAATTAGAATTTGAGACTTTTACAATTTATTTAAAGTTATTATTTGGCAATTTATTCGTCCTGTCACAGAGTAAGCGCGTCTTCCTCGTAATACGGGCGTCCTGGTTTCGAATCCCGGTCAGGGCATGGTTGTTCTATGTGTGAGGTGTGAGGATGTGCTCCCTTATAAAAAAAAGGACCTGCAAGCGAATGTGATAAGTGTGTGTCATCTTCATATGAGCTAGGTCAGACTCCTGCCCTCCGGTGTTCAGGGGTCCATACCCTCAGAACCTGCTGCACTCCTTTTTCCGTTGTAAAGCGAACACAAGATCATCATCATCATTTGGCAGTTTATTAATAAGATAAAAAAATTATTCGAAAAATAACAGATACAATTAGATATTAAGGACTCGCTCACAGCGTTATTTTACAGCTTTTGTTTTAAAAACTGTAATCTGCAGCAATTAGATATCAGAGCCGGCTTTCTGGCGCAGAGGTAGCGCGTCTTCCTCGTGTTCTAGGGATCCCGGTTCGCGCATGGTTGTTCTTCTGTGTGCTACCTGTAAGATGTGTGACTATTCCCCCCTGTAAAAAGGGGCTGTACAAGCAAATGTGGTGAGTGTGTAGCCAAGTCGACTCTTGGCCCTAGTTGGCACTACTTCGGAAACAAGAGACGCTCCTTTCGGCTTAAATCTGGAGGAACTTGCATATGACAAGTGCCATAAACAACAACAACAGATATCAGAAGCACGATGCATGCAGGATGTAGGCATGACATCTTATCAGGAAAGAAGAATTGGCTCTCTACAAATTAGTAGTTGCCAAATATGTTCTTAGATGTTACAGGAGTAATGGTAGATTTCCGATAAGGGAATTCCCTAGACAAATATTAATATGTTATAAAGCTAGATGGCAAACAAGTAAATTTGCGAAAATTACAATTTTTCAAATGTAACTGGTAAGGTATCTATCTTTTTCATGACGTTCATACTATTATTGCAGTATTTATAAACACTGTTCAATTATTAGTGTGTATAAACTTGATTACTTGTACATTACTTCAATGCCATAATAAATAAATAAATGATATATTTATTTCCTTGCAGGTGTTATAAGAATATAAAGCAAGATTAAATTATTAGCATGAGTTAAGTTTAAAAAACATGTCGAAATATAAAACTAAATTCGTCAGATTATTAGAAAAAAATAGTAATAATGTGCATTGTCTAGGACTGCAAAATATATAAATTTATCACTGTGCAGGAAAGTGGAACTTTTAAAAACCTTTAATCATACCTATAGGAGAAATAGGACTATACGACCGCAGATCAGTAGTGTGTGTACCATTGACCAAGTTTTACCATTCCACGAGTTTACAATGGTATAGTGAGCATAACAATTGAATTTGACATATCTTAGTTTTCGTACTAGTATCAGATGAGAATGCAGGGGATGCGGATTGCCCTAGGGCTGAACTAGCTATGTTAGTGTTTGTAGCCGAGTAACATAACTGAAGCGATTGAAGGTCGTGGTACGAACCTGCGACGCTTGGGCTTGCAGCCGAGTAACATAGTCACTATACGAAAAGTCGACTTCGGTATCGTAGATGTTATCTGGCTTATAAGGCTAGCGCTACAGTACTCCCTCATCAGTGAGTCGGCGAAGAAGCAAACGATTTTGTACTGCGCCAAGTGTTATGGCGAAATGCTGCTTGCTCGTCAAGTGGATCTGACGATTTTTTTGTTTTTTTGTTTGCTTTTTTTTAGCTTTCGTTAAGTGAGTCTGACGACTTTTTGTTTATTTGTTTGTTTGTTTTTACCTTTCGCCAAGTAAGTATGACGATTTTACTGCTGGTAAAAGGCGCCACGACTGTTTAGGAAGGTTGCGTTTCCAAGGTCACCAATGTAGCGTTTGAAGGTCGCCGTACGAACCTGCGACGCTAGGGCCAGTAGCCGAGTAACAAACCCCTACACCAAAAGTCAACTACGGTATCGTAGATGTTATCTGGCTTATAAGGCTAGCGCTACTTAGCCAATAGACAAAAGTGGAACTTCTGTCCGATGGTTTTTATCTGGCTTATGAGGCTTCACACTGCATACTGTCCCACCAGCGAGTCAGTGGTGAGACGAACAATACATTTGCGCCAAGCGTTGGGATTTGGTGGTGATGATGTTGGCTGTTGTTTAAAATGCGCCTGACGACTTTTGCTGTTGGCAGAGGGGACCATAACAGCAGTGCGAAAATTGCTTATAGGTTGTAGGTTAAGGTTGTAGATCACCATTGTGGCAGGTGTGGATATTCCTAGAACCGAACTCGCTAAGTTAGTGTTTATAGCTGAGTAAGATAACCAATAGACAAAAATGGCACTTCTTTCTGGTGGATGGTATTAAGTTTATGAGGCTCCCACCACAAGAGTAGATACAATCTGTCATCAAATTCTAGGCAACAGTTTATAGGGAGCAGAATTGATGCCGCATATCGACCAGAAAAGATATCGGTGGATAGATTAGCTTCATGACCAATGGCGCATATCTCTAAATGAGGCAGCAGCTTGGACTATGAATAGATATGAAATATTTTAAAATTAGTGCTGACACCTCTCTCTTACTTTCTCTAGTATGATTAGCATATTCTAGTATCATTAGCACAGTATGATTAGCATATTCTCCAATTCAAGTGTTCAGATATTTCGTAGAGGTGAATTATTGATTTAAAAAAATCTCTGAATAAACAAAAACACGAACATCCTTACCTATAGAGAGAAGTCAATTATGCTTCAACTGCTTTTGATAAAGTTGAACAAAGCTTTCAAGAACTTCTGGACATCCACAATAAAAATATCCCATTGTTGTTGTTACTAATGGCACTTGCCATGGACAAGAAAGCTGACCGTAGTCAGCAATTATAAGCCAAATGAGCGTCTTTTGTTTTTGAAGCAGCGCCACCTAGGGCCAAGAGTACGACTTAGCTACACACTCATCACATTAGCTTGAACAGCCCCTTTTTACAGGGGATACACCTTCACTGATAGAGCACAGAAAAACAAACATGCCTTAACCGGGACTAGCCCAGATCACGAGGAAGATGCGCTACCTATCTGCCAGGACGCCGGTGAAATATACCATTTTAATATCTGTCTCACAGATGTTCGTAAGAATTCTTCTGTTTCTCTATATCATGAACACTTTTTTTCGGTTTAAATAATTTAACGCTTTTATATTTTGCAGAACAATACCTGGCCTCTTCTCTGATGCCCCAATAATGTGACATCAACATAGTACACCGCTGTATTTTTTATTCCGCTTAATGTTAAGCTGCAATGCAATTAATGGTCCACCCATACCCTTTTCCTAACGGTGTAATTTTTTAGTCATCAATTTGTATGATTAGGCGGTAAACAATATTTAAAGTGAAGGTTGTAATTATTTATTACAAACATATTTGCTTATGATTTTCTCAGAATTTCTTAAACTATAATACAAGTTCACTTTGCCGGTTTTCTGACGCAGAGGTAGAGCATCTTCCTCATGTTCTGGCAATCCCGGTTCAGGCATGGTTGTTCTGTGTGCTATCTGTGAGATGTGTGACTGTGCCCCCCCCCCCTGTAAAAAGGGGCTGTGCAAGCAACTGTGGTGCGTGTGTAGATAAATCGTACTCTTGGCCCTAGTTGGCGCTACTTCAAGAAAAAGAGACGTTCCTTTCGGCTGAAATCTGCTGCTGTATCAGATGCAGGCTTTTCCATGGCAAGTGCCATTGGTAACAACAACACAAATTCACTTTTAATGTCTGATAATTTAGTTTTTACAAAAAAAATATTAAATGAATGATCCAAATGCACTCAAAATGTTGACTCGCATTATAATTTGGTTTATGCTATATACAATTTTGGTGAATACAGAAATATTTGAAGCACATCATAGTACACATACATTTTACTTTTGTTTATGTTATACAAAATTTAAAATAATACAGAACATTTATTAATCATTTATCAACGGCAGAACTCAAATTTATGCTTTAAATTTATTCATTTATATTTTTAAAAAAATTGAAAAAAGTATTATACAAACAATAAATTTTTTATCGTATATCACATGTCTAACTCAATCGAATTTGAAAAGATGTGATACTGTATCATAACACGAGGTCTGTGTTATTAACATAAACAAACGCCTCTGAGGTCGTTGAAAAAAAACTTAAAAGATCTTGATAATCAGAATTTTTAGAAGCGGTTTATTTCTGAATGATAAGCATTCTAAAATTAAAAAAAAGACGCCCACATGAAATATCCTTGATGAATATTAATCCCGAATGAAAAAAAAGAAGAATGAAGGGTGTGCATCATAAAGCAATCATTTCCTCCTTATTCAGCAAGTGTTACATCATTTCAGACTAAACATAGAATAGTTCCGCTTTTCATAAGATTCATTTGGAATTCAGACTAAAGGGGCCAGACATCCCACCTTGGGAAGGGCACTGTGTTCTCTGTTCCAAATTAAAACAAAAAAAATATCCCAAATTTATTGGACGATTAAATCAAATGACTTGGACAGTTTAGATTTTTCCTCATATATGGATAAATAGCTCTTACCCGCGACTTCGTACGCGTGGAAATTTTGACGTGTATATGTGAGAACTGGCAGTCTAAAATGTTATCGAAACCGTATGCATGCACAAATTTTCAACGTCAATTGGAGCAACGCAAAGACGTTAATTTTAAGCACCAGTTGGGGTAACGCAATGCAGAGTAAAAATTTTTAGTTTCAATTCATCTGTTTTATTTTCATTCAAAAGCACTTCAGAAGGAATCAAAAGATCTGTTACTTAACAATGTTTAATTTTAAATTTATCATACACTACGAAAATAAACGGAATCATTTGAAATAACCGTTACGTCTAACATCATTAACGTGGGGAGAAAATGTTATGTTATTAAAACCATAAGGGTACTTTTCCGTTTGTCGGGCGCAAACGAACAATCGCCAAAGAAATATGAGAAAATTTGGCGGAATTCTAAATTATTTGCTAACGGAAACATACCACTTTAAGCATTTATAAAAAATATATAGCTAACGCGAAAATAATTTAATTACAAAAACACACAGTGGAACAGTTTTAATATATAGCCATTTTCGACAAAAAAATAGTTTGCCGCTAAATTTTAGCGAAATGGCATTTCCAATCAAATGGTTTCGATGCCCGTTGGAGCAAATTAACGGAAAATAGAAAAAAAATATCAACAAATTCAGTAATATGGAATGCACTAAAAAATTTTGAAAAATCGAAATCGAAAATGATGAAAAATAGGCAAAATAAATAAGTACAGCAAGAAAAAAATCAAGAGAAATGAATAGGAAATGACGAATTTTATTAACACAAGAACAGAATAAGAAAAAAATTAATAAACATTCCTTTAGAATAGTAAGATAATATTAAAAGAACACAGGAAATAGAAAAATAAAAACAAACGATTCAAAAAGCTCAGGCAGATGTTTTCAGATTTTTTTATTTTTTGGCAGAAAAGTTAGTTTTTAATTAATAAAAAATTAACCGCTCAATTAAACTGAATAAAAATTAGCCTATGTTCTTCTGTAGACTATTATCTATCTATGAGCTAAATTTTATTGAATTTCCTTCAGCCGTTCTGGCGTGATTGAACCCCATCATCCATCTATCCATCCAAACTTTCATATTTATAATAGTAGTATAGATAAATATTAAATCAGCAAGACTCCAAAACTTTCGTTTGTACTCTTTCGGTAAATACGCAAACACGAGGTGGATTTCCAGTTTTGAAAATTGACAGTACCATTAAATGACAATGATATACTTTTAAACTTCCACTGGTACATACTTCAAATTTATATTACATATCACTTTCTACATATAAATGGAAAGTATCTGATTTTGGTTCAACTTTAACCGAAAGTGCACTAAAGATATCCGTAAAATAAGAGTTATTTTGAATGATCTCATTAAAGACAAATTTAATAGGCTAATGACCCGCATATATTTTAAATTTTAGATGGAATTAGAGTTCAAAATTCACAATCTTATCTCTCGTTTATCATGTTTTCAATCAATGAAATTTATCTGTATAGGAATATGCGGGATCTGCTATCTGGATCACATGCCATTACAAAATGAAAATGCGGAGATTGCTAATGGACCCGCATGAAATAAAACGTAAACATTCCAAAAGGACTTAACCGAGTTTCTGTGGTGTAGAATTTAATATTTTCTTCATTACATTCTAATTTATATAAAGAAATCAATCTCTTTCCAATGGTTACTTATTTCGGAATTTTGCTTCTCAAAGGATGTTGCGACTATTGGCACTTGCCGTGGACAAGCCTCTGCTGATACGATCAGCAGATTTTAAGCCGGAGAAATGCGTCTCCTTGTTTTACCAGTAGCGCCATCTAGTCCCGAGAGTATGACTTAGCTACACACACGTCACGTCCCTTTTTAGGGGGCGGACTTCATTCATTCAAATTCATTCATACATCTCAGATCGCAATTTAGATCTGGAACAGAGAACGATCACCTTTGACCCAGTACCCCTAGTGACATTACTCTCGATATAAAGGACTTTGCGACCACGAACAGATTTAACGAGCGCCAGCCGCCACACACTCGGAGAATCTTTTGTCCGGTGAGTTTCGAACTCTTAATCTAAGGAGTACGAGTCCAACGCTCTACCAACCAGGCCATCCCTACCCTTCTAAAAAGATAAACCATACAAGCCCATATGAGACTAAAGGCGATCACTCTACACGAATTTTATGAAATCTGCTATCATAAATATCTGTAAAATGGAATAACTTACATTATATGCTTGTATAAATATGTTATTAAACTTGCTTTAAATAACGTGAATGTACTTTTTCTATTTTCTCATACAATTTAGACCTTCTTTTCTATTCTCCTATCATCCTTTATATTCATTGAACGTATAACGAGAGAATCGGTGCAGGGAAAGAGACAGCAAACCCTCAAAGGTCACGGAAGTCCACAGGATCCACTACACCCGTAGAGACAATACTGCAAAATTTTATATTTTGAAATATATGAAAGAAAACTAAGGATACATTTTAGTTATCTTCTTTCCAACTGGCCTGATACAAAATTCACGTAGATTTCCAATTTTGATAATAAGATTGTATTAGAAATCTATCTATCTAAATCCTTACGATTTTGAACTTTCTAATGCTCACATATATGCGAATACAAAAACCAGCAAAGGATCTGTGTATACGCAAGTGCAAACTAATATAAATTGATAAATTCGATTCAAATTTTAATATTCGGGGGACAAAGCTAAGTACTAAATTGCATCCATATATTGGGTTGACAACTAAGTGATTGCGTATTTTAAATAAGAAGGAAAATTCAAAATATTTTTGCTTAAAAAATATAATTTTATTTAGTTAGGCATTATCCGTCT
This sequence comes from Argiope argentata, assembly GCA_026289955.1. Lineage (NCBI taxonomy): Eukaryota > Metazoa > Arthropoda > Arachnida > Araneae > Araneidae > Argiope > Argiope argentata. Next base: position 3,256,716 of record JAOUZG010026507.1, on the reverse strand, counting down.
TTATCGAGGACTGTTTGTCATCTGTCAGGCAGTGTCATAATTCCATGTTCATAAAACTTTTGAATTTTGCAAACAAAAAACATAATTACATATGATTTTACGTCATAAGCGTCATTAAAAGTTTTATCGTTTGAGGAGTTCAGCGTAGAAGTAAATAAATGGTAATCTGAAGGTTGGAGGTCAGAGCTATATAATAGACGTGAAACACATCCTAACATAGTTCCAATAATTTTTAGCAAGTGACCAAAGATGTGGAGGGGGAAGCTTTGCATTATCATACTGAAAAACCGCATCTTTAAAATTTGTCACTTTTATCCTCTTTGCTTGAACTGCATGGCTCAGTTGGTGAATGGTTGAATGTAACGTTTGAATTAATCGTTTGGTTTCTTGGTAAAAGTTCAAATTGCAAATTTCCTTTAAAATCCCACCAAACTGATATCATGATCTTTTTTTGATGAATCTCAGTTTTTGGTATCGTCTGGGTTGGCTCAGCTTCAGACCATGGTCTTTTCATATTTCCGTTATTATAAACAATCCACTTCTCGTTAACAATAATTAGTCGTTTCAGAAATAGACCAAATTCGTGCTGTTTCAGATAAATCTCATAAACTTAACAGAGTGGCCAGATCGTTGATTATTTTTCAAGGAAAAATCACCGGAACGAAATTTGGCAAACCTGTTTTGACACTACCTTTCGTTCATCTTGTTGTTGTTGCCATGTATAAGCTCACTGAGACAGTTAGCGATTCAAGCCTAACCAGTGTCTCTTGTTTTGTAGTAGAGCAAACTAGGGCCAATAATGCGACTTTTGCTACTCACTCATCATATTCGCTTGCTCAGCTTCTTTTTAGAGGGGGGGGGCAACTTAGCACACCTTACAGATAGGACACAGAAGAAAAACCATGCCTTAACCGGGATTCGTACCCCTGACGTCAAAATCACGTGGAAGACACGCTACCTCTATGCCACAACGCCAGCTTTCAAATCGTCATTCCCATTTACGGCATATAACTTCTTATGTGCTTGCGTTTATTATTGTATTTTCGGAAATGATACAATAAAATATGTCTAAAATGCACATCTTGTTTTTTTATCTTTAAATTGGAATAAGAGCGAAATTAAATAACTAATTAATACAATTTTTACTGAATTAATGGTTAAATTCCAAACAATGAGAAAACGATTTAAATTATTAGCTTTGAACACCTTGACAAAACAAAAGAATGTCCTAAAATTACCTATTGTCAAAATCCACAACGACTTAGTTGTCAACCCAATAATATTTTATATTTTTGAATTGTTGTATTTATTGTGTTATGGTTTGAAAGAGTTCAATATTTATTCAACGAAAAAATTCTTTTAATTCAATTAATTAATAAAATTTAATGAAAGGAATAAACAAGGACATCTGTGATTATTTTTTATTTCTATTTCTGAAGAATCTGATGGCATAAATTTCACAAATTCAGATGACTTCCTTCTAATGATAGTAATAAAATAAAAATAAATAATGAAAAATATTTCATTTAAATAATTAAATTTTACAATATAATAAGCATTAAATGCAATTTCTCAAATTAAACCAATTTTTTTAAAATTGTTTGTAGTATTATTTTTCTATAGTTTTTTTATTCAATGAATCTTATTGTACCGAGTGTGATTTAGGAACAGAAAATAACTTACTGTAATTTTTCTTCATTCTCAAAAAAAAAAAAAAAAAAATCCAAATAGGAAAAAGTTTTTAGAATTCTGTTTTTCATAAGAACCTTTGTTATGATTGAAATAAGCAAGCTAAGCACTTTTTTGCTTTCTGTTTATCATCGTCCCAGTCGAATTTATCGACCGATCTACAATACAAGTACAAAATTCGCTCGCGTGTCGAACTTGGAAACATTTTTGTCGTAAACATTTCATTGCCACTAAGTTACTGTATTTTTACCGAGAAATACCGTCTGTTTTTAAAAACGATTCAATTCGAAGCAATGTTTGTTGATTTAGAGAAGTGCATCTGCTTCTGTAGCTTTTAAATGAGCAGCATTGTCATGGTTACTTCCTAAAAAAAATGTGTTAGTTCTTTACAACATTGATGATTCGTGAACTTTCAATAAACTAGTAATCGGATGATGTTCTGCGAGAATTGGTAATCGGATCACGATTTTTTGAGGAAACTGGTATTCGGAAAATTCTGTGTCACTCGTTGCGTAAGAACTGTAACAAGGCGACTTTCCCTTTCAGAATCGGAGCCTCGTGAGGTAAGGATAAATTTCCTGTTTGGTCGAGATTTGCTTTTTAGTCCGCGTGGTCATGTGAATTTATTTTTATGTGATTGCCTAAAATTAAATGTTTTTGATGTTCGAAGGAAAGTGGGTTTTCTATGTATAATAGAGGTAATTTACATTACGTCACAGTCACGAGATAAACGTAAATGTTTATGCCAAAACCGTTTCAAGCATTTTGTTACCCAAAGCAGATAATGTCTCTTTTAATAGTTCACTAATGTAATTTCCTATTTCGACTAATTTTTAAATTAATAGAAATATCAATGGTTGATTTCAGAGCATTTTTTATATCAATATCTTTGTTTAATATATGTTTACATCGATTTATTTTTTTAATTTGTATATAAAAGATAAATGACTGCAATGATAAATCTTTTGAATAATTAATTAATGATATACCTTGCTAGAAAACATTTAATTCTTATGAAAAATCAGAGTTAAATAGTTAAATTTCGTGAAAATATATTATTATTATTTTACCGGGTTACAATCTGTTACAAGGACTTTGGGTACCCACGTATTAGGCCGTCGACGCCAACGGTTTAGTAACTCATTGGTGACGGATTCAAATTTAGCTATAAACCGTCGACGCCAACGAAACTAATAAAATGGCGGACGACAGTTAAGGTTTGAACATTTTTTTTAAAAAATAATGGCGATTTAGCAACTTATTGGCGACGCTTTCAAATGTGGCGATAAAAATCGATGATCTAATTTGTAAGTACCGGATTTTACCTAGTTTCTTGTGGGATATAATATAACCAGTTAAATGAATAATTACTTTTACAATCTAAAACAATAACAATGCAATCTTACAATATAAAAATGAATTTTTGCTTATTCGTATTTTAAGTGCTGTCATACCGTTTATCCGATTACGTTAAAACTTTTCTACCTTATTGCTTGCCCTTTCTCGAAGGTTTTAGGCATAGTGCAAATATTATATTTTAAGTAAAAAAAAATAGAGTAAATGCTGTTATTTATAATTCTTTAAATATCATTCAATTTCAATATATACATTATGTTTCGACAAGGAAATAAATATCATTCTTTCTATCATTTCTAATTAAACAAGATAGCTATTTCAAATTTCAAACAATATTTCTAAAATTATTTCTTCTGTGGCAACAACACACCGGGAACTCACACAAGTATATTATAAATGAATAAATAATTTAACTTATTTAATAATAGATGTAATGGTTGAAGTTAAATACACATTTTAGTTTTAATAAGTTATGACCCTTATAATTTTCATATAAATTAATTTATATCGATATCATGCTAATAACATTTTCAATGAAATTGCCTTTGATCCTCATAATTCCATTACTGTAGATGGAGCCTAGTAGGAAATCCACCACTGCAACTAACGTCTAATAGTAAATTATCTCATGGTGTGTTGTTATATTATATATCTTCTTTGCTAAAGCGTAAAGATTTCAAAATTCATTTGAATACAAAAACATGAACTCTGCCTCAGTTTTGATTGAAATCCTTAACTTAATCTGTTTCAGAATAATTTTGAAGCCTGATTGCTAGTATCTAATATTAATTGTGGTACTTCATTACAAATTGTCTTGTAAGGCTCGATTGTTTATTATCATAGCAAATTTTTGATAGTTCTGCAAATATATTATAATTTCCATCACGTGATTATATGAAATGAAATAAACAGGAAATGTAATATTTTTTTAAACAATAAATGCAAGAGAAAATGTTTCTTGATCGTTTGCAATATTAAAATTATTAATTCAATTAAAGAATTAGAATAAATAAATAAAAAATAAAAATACATTACAAAAGTTCAACAGTTAAAACTGAAAAGTAATTTTTAGAAAAGCACCAAACGATAATCTTCTGAGAACGAGATTAATTATTTAAAAGTAAGAAATCTTAAACGAACTTGAAGATGCCATCATTTTAAAGAAACGACGAACAAAAAGCAATTGATAATAAGTATAAGTAAAAAAACTTTCGTTCTTTTTTTAAACTTTTAAAACAATAAAACATGTTTTGAATTGTTAGTTTTACTTACGTGAAGATATATTGTGAAAATAAAAGAATTCTCCTTCGTGATTGTAATTTATTTCCACATTTTAATGAATCATGCGAAATAAAAACACATCTGCTTTCAACGAAGCATACGTACTATTAAAGCTATACTGGTAAAAGCAGGTCGGCTATTTGAAAACGCATCTTCTTTCAAACAAGCATGCGTAATAATTATCAATGCAAAATTTGTAAAAGCATATAAAAATATTTTTTACGCGCATAGATTGACAAAAAATTGATTGAACCCTTTAGTCGGCATTAATTTAGTCGGCTTAATATTGGCGAACCGACTGGTCGCCAAAGGCGGCTAGTTATAAAATAAGAAGTGGGTCGAATCGAAGTTTCATAGCTTTGTTCTATAGCTGTTGGAAGTATATTTCCTAAAAGTTTTATCATATTTCAATATATATGATAATTTTTAACCAAATCTGATTTTGTTATTTGAGTCATTTGTTTTAGCTTAAATTCTTTGATCCATGTTTAATAAATCTCCATGAAATGGAGAAAGGTTTAGTTCCTCTCTTTGAAAGATTGCTGAATAATTGCATTTAAATAATCGCAATGAATTTATTTTCATAAATCCAAAAGGTTCCTTTTTTCCAAAAATCATTTTTACATAATCACTTGGTAAAAAAATGACTCTTTGAAAGGTTAAAATATGTTTCGAAAAAAAGGAGAAGTGTGCTTATAATTTTAAGAGTTAATTTTTGCCAGTTTGAAAAATGGATTCAAAATATGTTTTTAATTTGAAGTATTTCATTTAAACTTTTGACAAATGTATCTTTAGCAGAATGTCTTTTCATTTGCTTTACTTATTACTTTATTGTTGGTTTAATTTCTTAATTTTATTTAAATATTAGTCGTCTTTGGTGACCAATAGGTTCAAGGGGATTAAAACTTGATGAAAATTTAACGGGATATACTTTGTAACTATGTCTTGCTGACATCCTCAGAAAAATATATTGAACTTCCAATTTTGATACCATGCTAATATAAAAGTAATAAACCTTTCCGTTTATTGTGCTATACCTAATTTACCTAATTTAGGTAAATTAGGTATATATTTAATTAGGTGCTATACCTAATTTACCTAATTTTTTGAGTATAACTTTTTTACATCCATTTATATCGAGAGTAATAATATTTAAAAATGTGCGCTCCTTAAAATTTTTTCATTGATGCTTTCCTCTGAAGTTAAA
>JAOUZG010026507.1:3202156-3241183 GCA_026289955.1 Argiope argentata | reverse complement strand
GCGGCTAGCGTTTTCACCTTTGGCGTGCGTTTTGCTCGCTCGTAACAATATATTATAGAGGGATAGAGGCCGATAGATAAGTCTCGTGATTGTTTCAAACCGGTTTAAGCTGGTTAATGACTTAAATTAATTATGACAAGTAATGACTTAAATAATAATAATATTGTTACATGATAACTTGAAATTTGGAATTTAAGATTTCTTTTTCTTTTTTAAAAAAATATTGCTTTGCTTAATTTCAAACATTAGATTATATTGTTGGCTTCAGATTATTTTCATTATTTGTTCAAATATTTGATAATGGAATATTCATCCATTTTTGAAAGCTAAGGAATAAAGATTCTGTTTAACATCTGTGCAATTCACAAGGCAAATAAAAAGTGCATTTATAACAACCATAAAAGTTGGAAGAGAAATGAAGTGGGCAATTGCGTTTCCAGTTACGCCGTTGGATTAATCTATAAAAAATGTTCATCTATGTAATGAAATGAACATGTGCAAGATAGTTAAAATATTATAAATTTCATTTTAAGCTGTTTGACAGTATCTTGGAAAGGAAGATTTATCTAACCAATTTAATCAAAATTGGTCAGATAAAACTACAGGGTGTCCAAAAAGTTCCCGTACTGATGATTTGAGAATTTAATTTACAAAAACAATAGGTTTAAAAAGAATTATTTTTATACCAATGAAAAAAAAAAGCATTTTTAACATAACTGAGAAAAAAATACTGAACTTACATTTGTAATAAATGCTCAAAATGTCCACCCTTTTCTTGGAGGCAAAGCTGAACTCGTTTGCGCATGTTTTCCGAAACGCGTTTTAACATGCTAGGAGTGATTTCTTGTATCCTTTGGGTAATTGCGATTTTCAAATCATCTATTGTTTGAGGATCACCTTCATAAATTTTCTCCTTTAAATATCCCCCCAGAAAAAAGTCCGGGGTGGTCAGATCAGGGGATCGAGGTGGCCAAAGATTCTTTGAAATAAGTCGATCGCCGAAAAAAGCTTCAAGCATGTCCATGGTTTCATGCCTCGTATGGCAAAATTTAATATACTTGAAAAAAAATCATGGAAAATGATTTTTTTTAATTTGGAGTACGGGAACTTTTCGGACACCCGGTTTAATATAACTAATATTCTCGGCGAAGTATCAAGTCGTCAATGTTAAAGGAATTTGAAATAACACTGCGCAAAAAAGACCTGAGATTAGGGTTGAAGGACTAATTCTTTAGTTTTCCTGGATATTTTACATGTATCGATAACCAATTTAATTTTTTTTTCCTGAATCCTACCTAAATATTCAAAAAATGTTTTATCCAAATGATTATGTAGCTTAAGACGTTATTAAAACACTCATTTTTTTTTTTTTCAATCCCGCCATCTCCATAATTATCAGATGTGAAATGATATCATAATTCCCCCGTGACCCACTGATTCTCTGCATTAATGTAATGGGTTTGTAACTGCTGAGTTGACGAAGCATTTGAGGAATTCGTTCGGATGTTTTTCTCGTTTTCTGGGTTTTATTTTTTTAAAGAAAATTGGAAATGGAGTTGAATAATAGGATTCCTTAAAGGAAGTTGTTTTAAATCATTCCCATAATTCTAGTAAAGATTTTATTTGTTTTTATTTCGTCGGCATTCTTTGAATTTTAAATCTCTTGAAAAATGGCAGTTCTAGTTTTAATTGAAAAATCTGGTTTTACTGACGTTCTGACAATTCTAAATGGAATAATAAAAAGAGGGCTTCAAAAAAATTAACGATATTTATGATATAATTTATAAATTTCTAAATAGATGGAAGTATCAGCATATGCTTATTGTTGGATGTATTTGTAATTTTACTATAATTGCCTTTATTTTTTATCATTTAAATGTATGTTACTGTATCTGGCAACAAATTTAATGTTCAAGTATTATTACTGTGTTTTGGCAACGGCTGTTTTATGTATTCATTCACTTGAGCCGCATCTAACTGCAAGCGTTTTGTAAAAGCTCTTTCTAAAATGGAAATTAAATGTGTTTTTACTTTTAGAAGATTTTTAATTTGATCCGCAACGATCACTTATATTAAAGTATTGTTTAATATTAAAAATTCATGAAACGATAAATTAAATCAATTACAAAAAATAATTGGAAGTATCAGTTTGAAATATTTTTAATGGAACTTTATAACATGAAGAATAATTATTTCATTTTGTACATCATCTTTCATACACTTATTTTTTAAGTTACAATAGTATCCCAATGGGGGGGACGCTTCAGAAGTGATGATGAGAAATTTCCGGTATTTTGGTTGGTTCTCACCACTCGGGTAAGTACAGAAATAATGGAGAATCGACGTTAAAATTTCGTTAATAATGAAATAGAAATCAATAATATTAATGTAAAAGTCACGCTACAAATTTCATCCATCTGTTGTGCTGTTCTTTTGTCTTCTCTGGCTCATAGACAAACAGGTGCGTATAATTACAAAATTGCATTTTTCAGATACAACAATATTTTAAACGCAAGAATTCATCAAAGTATTAAAGCTGAATTTCATGACAGTTAATTTTAAGATTAATGTCCAAATGAAACGAATTTTATTTTAATTCCATATAATATAAATTTTACTTTTGAAAAAAAAACACGCGAGCAAATGTCTCGATGGAATATGAAATTAGTCTGAATTTCATAAATGGTAAAAAAAAATATTGTTACAGATGGCGTATAAAATTAAATTTAAAAAAGTAAATAATAGAATAATTTATAAAGAAATCAATTTCATATATCTAAACAGATTTTTTTAAATTTAAGACAAAATTTTACTTATTTCAATTCCTACTATTAGTTCACACTCTCTCTATATTTCAAATTTTCAATCGTTAATAAAATACTTTTTATGCATCCCTTCAAGTTCAAGTACATTTTTTAAAACTTGTAGTGGATGACACTCGATGTTAATAATTTTTTTAAATATTAACTCATTAATCAAAAACTAACTTTCGCATCAAAAACCTTCTGTTCCTCACCATCAAATAAGTAAAGAATTTAGTTTGTTTCTTCTCTACAATAATGAGGAAAAGGTTAACATGTTTTCGGCCGATTATTTCAAACGGTTCTGTTTATTTTCTTAATGATTGGTGCATTTAAAATCATACATTGTTAATTAATCGATTTTTAGGATTTCTTTTTAAGTACTTTTGAATTAAATTAATACAGAAGGAAGAAAATTAAAAATTTCTAACTTGTATTGACTTACCCCAAATGGGGTAAAAAATTTGCGCATTTGCGGTGCCTTAATTAGCGTTGAAATTTCAACGGCAGTTGGGTGTGTTCTCATTTATTTTTAACGGATACCGGCTTGATTTTGTTTTGGCCAGGTTTTGATAAATTATTTATATCGATTGCAATTATTTAATAAAAAGTGACAAAAAAAAATTTTTGTTGACATAAGTAGGAATTGATTTTTTTTAAATATTACTTGTTTTCTTAACCATATTGTTTTATAATTGGCTTATGAACTTTGAATAATTGGCATTAACTTTCTTGTTTTGAAGAATATGTGCCTGAAATTTAGCAGAATTACACAAAACACTATGTATCTAAAAGGCATGCAAACAAACATTCATTTTTATAGATAAATATCGATTCTTTTTACTGAATAATGTTTCATTTAAACAAATATTGGGAAAACATACGCAAAACTGCAATTAATTTTACCTTTTCAGAGATTTTAAGCGATGTTTGTTTGTCAATATTTAAGTAATTTGATCATACAAGATTAAGATAAAAAAATTTAATGAAAATTTGCTTTGAATTAGCGAAGAGCCAATGAGTATTGAAGGCATTAATATTATTCAATTGATTTTTTTTTAATTCAAAATTGTAAATTCGCTGACATTTTGACATTATAGTAGAAGGAATAACATCTTCACGTGCTGTTCAGTTACTTTACAAAGGCATTGTGTATTGTTAACACATAATCTAAATAAATGCGCAAATAGCTTTTCACATAATAGTTATGTAGATGGTAAACAAAGAGCTATTAAATTTTATTGATTCTTCAGTTTTTTTAAATAAACCATTGTTTTATTATGCAGATTCTAAGGTGTATTTGAAAGCTGACAAGTTTTAAACGTCTGTTCTGAAATTGCTTTCACGTTTTAAAATTTATCGCATTCATACAAGTATGATTTATATATGGATAATATGAAAGTGATTTAATTGCATATCATAGAAAGAGATTTTTTTATAACTTTGTGTGTGTATTTGTGTCAATTTAAATTCAAATTAATTGCTTAATTTTCCATTTGAGTTAGCCATAGTAACTTCATTCTAAAATATTCTCTATTTTCTGATCCATTCCACTTGTTCTCGTTAATTAATTCAACAGAAACTGTGTAAGATTGCCGAATCAGCTAAACGCCATCTACTTTCCTACACTCCAAGTGTAGGGACAGAAATTATCCAGCGTTGCAAATTCCGTTAAAAGATCCCTACGATTCCCTTGCACGAGCTGTACATGTGATTGACATGCGTCAAAGGTCCCTATTAAAATCTAAAGGTATATATTCAGAGGGATGAAAGTTTCATCAGCTTTTTCGTCAATACGTTTTATTTCGTTCTGTGTTGAACTCGTCGTATTTGCATGTACATAATGCCTGCTTCCCTTGGTGGAATTAATCGGACTTAAAAATTTAAAGTGCCATCTATATCTTCAAAACTGGCTTCTGCTTTCAACAAATAATAATAATAAATTACACACACACATACAGAGAGAGAGAAAGAGAGGGAATAAAGACCGATAGAGAAGTCTCGTGATTGTTTCATACCACTTTAAACTGGTTAATGACTTAAATTAATTAAGATAAATAATGTTCTCACATGATAACTTGAAATTTTCGATCGAAGATTTCATTTTCTTTTTACTAAAATTAAATTTATGTATCAATCGGTCAAAAAAATATTCAAAACGCACCCTCATTTCCCCCCCCCTCCATATCCATGCATAAAATACTATGTACGGGTCTCAGAATTTAAAGTATAGACCGGAATCGAAGAGAGAAAACTCCACTTCCGCTCGGCCCTGCTCTGCGCCACCTAGATACAGATATGTCCATTGGTGGTTTTCACGGCCTGTAGTCCACAATTTTCATGCACAGAAAAGAGATGCATCATCTTTATTCGGGAATGTGCGAGAAAGATTCAAGAAGACCGCTTCTGTTGGTTGGAATGATGTATGTCTGTTTGTGAGTACGTTAACTCAAAAAAAAAAAAATGTATGGAGTTACAACTCAGATTGCGGCAAGACCGTAATTTCGAGTGTGATCTTTACACAAAACTCGTAGATTTCTTTTAAGATTTGGACGATATTAGACAACTTAACGTATTTATCTATCAAATTTGCCTATCCTTATACAGATGATAAAAAAATGCAAAGAAATATGTCAATTGGTTATCTTCAGAGCTGTTTGAAATCTGTCTAATCAGTGACCATTTTGCTTATCTATATAATCGCATGTATGCCAACGCGAGGCTTGAAAGAGCTTCGACATAGAATGATAAAATTAAATATGCGACCAAAATTCTTCATCAAAGACCCACCTCTAAATTCGGATTCGCTCCTATAGAAAGGAGGGAATTCCAAAATACAAACTTATTTTTACTTATATTACGAAGTACAAAAAGTTTCATGTTGGGTCACTACGTCCGAATTTGAAAAGCGGGCATTTAAGCTTAAGGATTGCCGTGAACTTTGAAGGGTTACCATCTCCTTGTCCGCATTACCCTTTTTTGAGTCTCACCCCGGGGCTGGAGCATCTGGAAATGAGAATGAGAGGCTTCCTGCTTGGTGGCTGGTACACAAATAGAAGGGGCCTCGCACCTCTCATTGAAGATGAGACATACTTCCTACGGGAAGGGTTGTACTGTGGTTGGTGATGTCCCTTAGGACTCACCCACAGTTCCCGCCAGTATCGTTGTTACGGCGGTTCGGTCATTCAGTATTTTTATCCATGTGCCTTCGGGGGGGGGGGGGGGGTCGAAGAGTGAGTGACATGCCTACCCACCTTCTATTGAGAATGGATGGAGATTTAGTTTAGTTATATTAAAGTTCCACTATAAAGCAACACTTGGGCTATTTTGAGACGGATTTCGTAATTTTGAACCTTGATCAGATGACAAGGACGACACCTTTAGCTGACGCAATATGATGCATTTTGTGCTTCGTAATTTTAAGAAGAAAACTGAATGCGCATTCTGGTCACCTTATTTTTTTCACTCGTTGATATCAAAATTTGACAAAGATACGCCATTTTGTTGCTCATACTAAATTTTATTTTTACAAGTCATTAATCCTCCTGCGGGGGGCACCTCGAAATGAGGATGAGATGCTTCCGGTAGGGTGTTTGGATCTCGCCATCCTTGGAAAATGCACTAATAGTTGGAGGGTAGACTCCTCCCATCGATAACGGGGCGTACTTCCTACGGGGAGGATTGTACCGTGGGTGGTAATGACCATTAGGACTCAACCACAGTTCCCACTGGTGTTGCTGAGGTCCGGCCATTTAGTTTTATGGTTGAAAGCCGTGTACCTTCGCGGCTGGCCGGAGAATCTAATACGCATTCTTATTTATGCAAATATATACAGATGTACAACTGATCATTTCTTCAGTATATTTAGTCCTACAATTGTAATTATAAACCTATATTCTAAATTTAATTCATTAACATCTTTTTTTAACTATGGTGTTTATATTCATGCCGACAGACAGGGTTACCTCCTCATATTTTCCCCTAATCTTGATAAAACTTTTCAAATTAAGACTACATGTCATTCAGTTTATTTTAAGTTATTAGACCCAAAGACAAATAGATAAAGAAACAGACTGACGTATTTCTAAAATTGAATTTTGCGGACTCAGGAATATCTGATATGTTAAGTTGTTGCTGTTTCTTATGGCACTTGCCTATGGACAAGCCCTCCCGCTGACACAGCAGCAGATTTAAGCCAAAAAGAGCATCTCTTGTTTTTGAAGAAGCTCCAAATTAGGGCTGGGAGCACGACTTTTGCTACTCACTCATCACAGTCGCTTGCACAGTCCCTTTTTACAGGGGGGGCACAATCACACATCTCACAGATAGCACACAGAAGAAAAACCATGCCCAAACCGGGACTCGAACCCGGGACCCCCAGAACACGAGGAAGCTTCGCTACCTCTGGGTCAGAAAGGCGGCTGAAATGTTAAGCTCCGTCAAAATGTCGGGGTTGAATTTCATGGATAATTAAATTACTTTCATTGTGTATATTACTTACCGTATGAGAAGAAATACGACATTCAAAATAATATATTTTCTTGAAGGACACATTTAATAAAGCACATGTTTTTGTTAAATAATAAAATAATTGGTATTTAATAACAGTATTATATAGTATGCATTAAAAATCGCTTTTAAAAACAACTTCTGTTTTGCGGGTGCTTTTTCTTTAATTACAAAATATCTTTAACTTGATGATAATTGATTTTATCCAGCACTACAAAATTGACAAAAACATTTTTCGTAATAAGTATAAGAATTTTTTGAAATAAATAAGGAAAAGAAAATTCTACGTACAATGAAAAGAAAAGATTACGTAGAAATACGATTCTCTAGTCTAATATAGTAGAAAGATGAACCGGAAAACAAAAATATCGGATATGATGATATTCTATAAAATATCCTGGCCCCCTTCATAGTATTAAAAAAGTCCCTTTCACATCAAAGCTCTTTCTTATACATATTTTCTTACTTTATTTTACGATTAATTGATAAATAATTGCAGTTATGTTAAAAGATAAACCGCGTACTCGCAATGTCTGATCAAAGTAAAATATTTTTTTTTTTCATTTTATAAAGCAGCTTTATTTTTTAACTAACGAAAAACGCTAAAAGTCTTCTAAATTAAAAAATAATAATAACTGCGAAAAAAGTTAATTTCTTGTAAAATGCATCCAAAATATTTTCAATGTAGAAAAAGTTTGAAAATCCAAACCTTTTTTTTTTAAGTCGAGAAAAAGTCTTTCCAAGCAATTTGCAATTGCTTTAAAAATTTGTTATTTTTAATCAACGTATTTTATTAGAATCTTATTCGATTAAAATGAATCCCCCCAAGCAGTCACATAGAAGGAAAAGTGCCATTATGGGGGGGGGATCCTAGCTTATCCTTTATTTAGCTTTAACAGCTTAACAGTTTTGCCCGTATGCCGTACGTGCATCTGTTTATTGAATTTTGATACCGGTAAGCTAAAAATAAACCATTCATAATGATTATAATTCAATATAAAAATGACTTCGAATACGTAGATAAGTCATGTATTCGATGGATTTCCATTTGAAACAAAATAAGAAAATATTTCCAAAATAGAAGGTGTCATCTTGTTAGATAGTAAAGAAAATAAAACAGTTAAGTGTTTAAAAGTAAAGTAAACACATTAGTGTTTTCTTTTTGGTACGGCTTTTGCCTCTTGAAGTTTAACTCAAGCAGTAATATGTAAATTATTTCACTGATAACTTCTTTATCTATAATTTAAGTCGCAAGATGTGTGAAGTTGTCCTATCATTAACGGATTTTTTTAATACTGGAAAACGATCGGTACATGGGGAAAGAAGATGCACTTTCTAACACAAACCATGCGTTGTTTCAATTATCTGATATGTATGTCAAATGAAAGCATTCTGACTCCCTTACTCAGTTACTTATCAAGTGCCAAAATATCAACATTTTAAAAATAGCGGTGCAAAGCAAAACAAGAAAAGATGTCAAAAGATCAAATGTTGATTACAGGAGATGACCATAAGAGCGATATAAAAAGATTGATCACTATCATCCGAATAAACACAAACCGCAGACAGAGAGGCGATGACTGTCCGCTGGTCAGTATCATTATAGCTGAACAAGGTCAAATATTGCCGATGACTAAGTCATGCACAGACTCATCACTAACGTTCACGTAAGCATTAAATACCAATAGGAAGAGAGCCTATTGTCCACTAATCGGTACATGGGGAAAGAAAAACACTCTTTCCAGGAACAAAGTACAAGCAAAATGCAAAAACAGGAATGTACTCTTAGTTGATAAAAAGGTAGCTTCAAAGGTCATATCTGAAACTGGACAAAAAGGGGCGTTCTCATAAAGGTGGTTTTATTTTAATTTCTGACTTCTTGAGCTTTAGACGCAGCCGGAATTTTCATCTCTAAAAGATCATGGGTAATAAAAATTTCTCTGTTTTTATTGTTAAGCGACAAATAACAAAAATTCGAATTAAAAGATGCGTCCATATTTCAATTGTTAAAGCATTTTTGTAAGATAATAATAAAAAAATATTCATTAAAATATTTTAATGTTTTTATTTTTGAATTGTTTATTTACTTGAAAAATTACCGTTTGGAGTTTTAGTTGAGGTTTTTTTTTTCTCTCAATTCTTCTTTCAATAATTTGATATTTCTATTTAGAATATATAGAAATTATATTAATAAAAAAGTATCGTTCAATTAAAAATATAACAGTAATGCACCCTTAGAAGCACACATATCTTATCCCATATTTGCTCACAATTTTTAGATTATGTCTTAGATATATGCCTACAGAACCTTATTCAGAAAAATATAACTAGTTTTATGTTTCTAAATCGGCACACATTTTCGGTTTATATACAATTATATCACTTTGATTCGACCATTAGAATTCTTTGGCACAAAATTGATTAATATTTTTTCAACATTTTAATGCATTTCATAATAAAGAATAGGAAGATGCCCTCTTTTCTAGCATGCCAAGATTAAAATGTGAATGACATGTTCATCCTTTTGCACCCCATGCCCCTAAACGATCAAATTTCAAAACTCGAAAATATGAGTTCAACCTGTTTCCATCAGAGAAAGTAATTTATTTCTAAATGTTCTGTGAAATGAAAGTAGAATCCTTTACTAAATGAATGAACCCTAGGCAACAGGTTTGCTGAGAACGATGGCATAGCGTAACCTCCTGACATACATCGCTACGCGAAAAAAGTGGCAACTGAGTCTATGCCGCATTTCTCCATGCCTAGTGTTGGTATAGCAACGAGGCGGAGCTAGCGTGAGTTATCTGACGAGTGAGTGCTAACGTCAAGGGTAGCGAAGCACATTCGCGATATTTGAAAATAGTGAAGAGTGAATTGTCAGTGTAATTGCTTTTCTATTTATTGTTGATGCGAAGTGCTAATGAAAGCAGGAAGGTAAGTAGCTCCATTCATTTAAAACTAGTCTTAAATAAAGTTTTAACTAGCTTTCGCAACATATTGTGTTCCTTGTTATATTTCACGTGCACGTGTTAAAATAGAAATCGGAAACTTCGGATTTCTAGCAAAGGAAAAATGAGAGCTATGCATTTCCTATTACAAAAAAAGGAAAAACTTCTGTATTCGTGAAGCGATTAATCGTCGGTTGTTTTTGGCGGGATTCTTGTCATTTTTTTCCTTGAATAGATTTTACTTCGTTTTTCTTTTGTTATGTTCTGGTCAAAATATTTTTCATCCCATTTAACAAGGAAATGAATGAAATGTTATTCGGAATTCATTTTGACATTAGATGACCAAGGTCCTGTTTCAAATAATTCTGAACTTGAATGATTTATATAATTACAATTAACCTACATATACTGTGACAATTCATTCTGTTATTACTTAACCGTAAATTATATTCAACTTATTTTCGTTAGTTGAACATATTTCCTCCTTTTTGAAAAGCCATGTGATATTTAATGGTGAAAATCCATTTGTATACTTTATTTTAATGAATAAGGTTAGCGAATTTGAATAAAATATCCAGCAATACAATCTACCCTGATTTGTTTTTTCTTATTAGTTGCGTATAATTTTATTTTGATTGAACTTTATTTTCTGACATTATTGAAATATTTAAACATAAAATATATCGTTAGAGACAATATATTGCAATGTTGACTGTATATAAAAATTTTATACTATTCAGTAATTTACTTGTTTTGATGAAAAGGACAGATTTTAAAACGCATATCTGTGATAGAAATAATTATTTTTGTGTATAAATTAGTCAAAATATCTACAGTATTTCAAAATTTTTGAATAAGGAATATTTCAGCTTGAAAAATGCTGAGTTATTTTTTTAAAATTTAGATAAAAATTGCTGTGGGTATATATTTGTAAGGAGTTATCATTTTTATCTGCTATTATTTTTAAGTATTTTATTGAATTTCAGTAGTTTACTAAGTTAACTTTTTTACTGTGTGTTATTCTGGCAAGTTTTTTAAAACTT
Source organism: Argiope argentata (assembly GCA_026289955.1). Classification (NCBI taxonomy): domain Eukaryota; kingdom Metazoa; phylum Arthropoda; class Arachnida; order Araneae; family Araneidae; genus Argiope; species Argiope argentata. The sequence continues at coordinate 3,229,882 of JAOUZG010026507.1, read as the reverse complement.
TTTTTATATATCTATTTAAAATATTTTTGTTTATTATATCTATTTATATTCAAAATATGTTCACTAAACAAAGGGGAATTTTTTTTAAATTATTTTTTGAAGAGTGCTATTTTATATTATGTGTGTAATATTTGTTATAGATGAGAATTTTCTCCAAAATGCAGTGTAAAACAAATTTTTTGAAAATATACTGCATTGTTGTTTTTTGGGGTGTTTTATTTTATTAAAATATATATATATATAAAGAAATATTGTCTCAAATAGATAAAACCTCTTCAATTACTTAAAAACTTTTATTATTTACTTTATTTTTGTCACAGTATAGCTATTTGTATTTGTTGACTGATAAAATAATTGTCAAAATTGAAAGTTTTAACAAATGAAATTGTCTCTTTAAAATTGAATAATTAGTTATAATTAGCATTTTTAAGAAATTATAACTAGGATTAATTTTATATTTTCCATTTTTTTAAATAAAGTTTAAAATTCACCTAGATTTTGTAACAGTTTTAAACATTTTTATTTAACAATTTTACGCAACTTAAAATTCAGATATAATTTAGTTTTTCAAATATGATTTATTTTATGCAATATTTATTCTTTATATAAAGGTTTTTAGCTGTTAAAAAATGTAAAAATTCTTTTCACAACAGACCTATCTTAATGCTACAGATTTCGATCCAATTATTATTATCTTTAAAGCAGCGTCTTTCATTTCTGTGTTCAAGATAATTTTAGACTTTCTTTCATAAAGCTGATGTCATGTTTTTCAATGGGTTATTAATAATAATGTAAAGGAATAAAATGTACTTTTTTCCCTTTTATACAGGGATGAGGAAATATTTTTAAGAAGACAGAAACTTCTGATGCAGAAGTTGTGGTTACTTTCAAGGACACACAGAACTGGTTTCAGTATAGAACCAATGCTTTGCTCAAAATTAGGTAGTGCTTATTATGTGTGTGTGTGTCCTGCATTAGCTAGATATGTTTACTCATAAAAAATCAGGTAAGTAATTAATCTGTTAGCTATAATTTTACCAAAAAATTATATTTAATAAAAGTTCAAATTTACGTTTCATATACATTTCATTAAAATTAAATAAAATGTTTTATTAATTTTTGATTTTTATTAATATGAAAAATTTTCTGTTAAAGTACTCTTAGTTAATATTATTTTTACATATTTTAAATTTAAATAATTTTAAACTATAATTGAAGCATTTTTTTTAATTTTAATAATAAAGATTTTTGGAATGACAATCCATTATTCTTTTTTTATTAAGCCAGATAATCTTATATAAAATTCTATCAATGAACAATTTCTTGTTGTAACATAGGGACAATTAAAAAAATCCTTTATTATTGTTATAAAGATGATTTAATGCCAAGATAGTTTATCGAATTTGTCTTTAATTTTACCTTTCAGTTACCATCCTATCAATTGGTGCCTTGCTAGTGGTATTTGGAGTTATACTTTTTCTCTGCTTTCCTGTGATATTTAATACATTGTTGAAACAGGTAAATTTTCATATTGTTGAAACTCACTGAAGTTGCATTTGAATTTTTAAAAATAATTGGAAAATAAATTGTATATTTTTCATTTGTTTTATTATTTATGTTTGAGAAATTTTTTTCTGTCTGAACCTTTATTTACTCTATTGTTTAATATCTATGCAGAATGATATAACTTTTTAAAACTACTTATTTTGTAAGGATGTATAATTATTAAAAATGTATCTTTAGCAAATATCTCTCAAAAATGGAACTATCGGATATAAAGTATGGCAGGACATTCCACTACCAATATATCAACGCCTTTATTTTTTCAATATTACTAATGCTGATAACTTCATGAGAAAAAGAGAAAAGGCAAATCTTGTAGAAGTTGGACCTTATACTTTTAAGTAAGAATTTTTATAAGCTTGTTTCCTTATATACTTAAAAACATTTTTTTAAATTCTTAATTGTGTAAATAATATATAATTTATCTTGCTATTAATTAATGTTTACATAAAATGCTTTTTTATTTTGTTTATATTTTTTGCAATAAAAAAAGAACATAAATATATGATGAGAAAATATGTAAGTATGATGTTAATTCTTGTTGATTATGATTTAGAAGTATTCTTTATATAACTAAATATTTGACTTGAATGTCTGTGTGTGAAATAGGAGAATTTTAGTTGCTGGGAAGACAATTAATTAATGCTCTGATAGTAGTATGAGGGGCATTTCGAAGAAAGCTCTCAAAAGAAGAAAATCACTTCAGTAGAAAATTGTTAGCTTACTTATCTTCGAAATGTCATCTAAAAGAAAACAGTTTATTTGGGGGAAGTTAGACTTGAATGATAAGTAATACTGTCTGAAACTAAAGGCAAAATTCTTTGGTAATATTCAAAAACAAAAAATCCTTCAACTAGCATTTACAATGTCCTTCCCCAAGGTATCATGTGCTATCTCTTACCCTCACCCCCCCCCCAAAAAAAATGTTTCCTGAAATGAACCAGAGGGAATTTCATTGTTTCAGATGTGTTGAATTAAATATCAAATCATTCTGATCATTAATTCTTGACTTACAGCTTTTTAAAATAAGGATTTAATTACCCTGTATATACATCTGTTTCTACATGAATGGTTCAGTTTCAGTCTTGATAAACATAATAAGTCTTTTTAATGATTTTTATGCTTAAATTCTACTTATTTAAATTATGTAAAAATTTCCTTTCCCCTTGATTCAGCTTCTTTAGTATCCAAAGGAAGTTGAATATTCCAAATACTAAACTTTAAAATTGCATAATTATCTAAATAGTGTATTCAAAACATTTTAATTTCTTCAATAGATAATATTTTGTAAATTATTATTATTATTATTATTTTGCTAGTATTATTCATCAGAAATGTCATGCTAGTCTATTGACTATGTTTATCATTGCTATGTAATTAATATACATATATTAGAATTTTTATTTCTGAACATTTTCCCCCTTTATAATAAAGCATGTTAATTATTTTAGATCACGATGGGTTAAAGAAGATATTGTATTTCATCCTAATGGTACTGTGTCTTTCAAAGAAGTGAGAACTTTTGTCTTCCTCCGCAATGAATCAGTTGGCAGTCAGGATGATCAGATTGTTACATTGAATGCTCCATTACTGGTATGTTATTTTAATGATTAATTTAGTCTTTTTAATTCTGATTTTATCTCTCCTTTCCTCCTCCTTAATATTTAATATACCGAAGATTGTTTTTGTTATTTTCCATACCTTATTTAATACTTTGAACCTAAGATATTTGTTATACTAAGAGACCATCTCCTTCATGTCATAAGTCATCAATATCATAGCTTTACCTTGCTAACTTGATACTGAACTAAATTTAACTGATAATATTCGTGTATAATCTTTTTTTCTCCCAATTTATTAATAAAAGGTTAACTGTTAAGTAAATAGCTTATTTTTTTAAAGCCTTTTTATTAATTTCCCTGTTATGTCTGGAAAATTTTGAGTTCAAGAATATATTCACTGAAAATTTTTTAATGAATGGTAATTAATAATACAGTATTGATGGCAGGAAAGCAGAAAGTATCTTCGTATATAACTTCATTGAACTTTTACAAGCATGACATTTCTTGTCCAACTTTTTGTGCAGTTTTTTTTCTTTCTGATTAATTTGTAAGTTTTGGTTATAATTTTGAAGTGTGCCTATCTAGCATAAATTTTATGAGCAATGGATTTGATATATTTAAATGTTTTTACATTTTTATTTACAAAGCCCTATTATTTGTTATCCAAAAATAATTAGCTATTTTCTCTAGAAATTTAATAATTCTAACATTTTTAAAGTATCACTATTTGTAAAATAAATCTTTTTTTATAATACTTATTGTAATAAAAAAAAGTATTGGTTTTGCTATGCTATTTGAAAAGATTTATGAAGATTTATTATCCTTTTTTTTTAAAAAAAATTGTTTCTTAAAATTTTTATTTTTATTTTTTTGATATACAGAAATCCATAACATTGTTTCCTTCAGAAAAAAAGCTAACATTCATTACTTAAATTGCTTTGACAGTTTTATTTTAAATGTTGCTTTGTTTGTTATAGTGTTAACTTTCATTTATTGCCTTCATATACATTTTAAATCATGCATTATTGGCATCAGCTCTATGTGAAATTAGTTTTGTGTGCAAAACACATAAAATGTCTTACTTAAGTGAATTTTCAAAATATAGGATATAACTATGCATATTTTCAGCAATGTTATATATTTATTATATTAAGAGATCAGTGCAATAGCAATATTGATATGATTTGAAATAAAGACAATTTTAATGGTCTGGAAATTTTGTAATTTAATTTTATTATGAGTATATATTTTTTAATTGATTTTCATTGTATTTTTCTTTCCATGTTTTTAGCTTGCTGCAAATTTTCTAAAAAACTATGAACTGCCTATTAGATTAGCTGCCTCTCTTGCCTTTGGAATAGCAGGTGAACGTTTGATTGTTAAAAAGTCTATTAAACAGTTGGCATTTGATGGATACAGAGATATAATTATATTGCTTTCACCAATTCTCAAGAAAGACATTCCGTTTAAAAATGGCTTATTTGCTTGGTTATATGGGGTATGTATCAGAAATATTTTGTATCATCAGCAATTTTAATTAAAAAATTTCTTGAATTGAAATTGTTTAAAAATATATAATTGAAATTGCTATCAAACTAACTCTGATAGTTTTCAAATCATATTATCAGTGTTCTAAATATCATAACATTTTTATATTTTATCAGTGTTCATCTGAAAAATCTTCATATTTTTATTTTTTTGTCTGATTACAGTTTGAGCTCTGTGTCACGATTAAAGATACTGAATAAAGTATGCTTAATAACGCTATCTAATCTTCAATGATCATTAAAACCATTGATGTTTTTTAAAAGTTATTGAAATTTCTGAAAAAAAAATCTTAGCTATACTTTTTTACAGCTCAAAAATTTTTTTAATGCGTTAGTTTCCTCTAAATTTTACAACCTTTGGATTATGCCATTGCTATCATATATGGATGTAAATAAACAAACGATAATATATTTATATGAACTGTGATGGCTATATGCTTATCCTTTATTTTAATATAATTTAAAAGATGCAACAAATTCTTTTTTTTTCTCTATTAATATTTTCTCTATATTTTGTTAATAATTTTTGAAAATTGATTTTTTTTTCTCCAAAAAACCATTTTATTAATGGAAACAGATCTAATAATCTCCTTTTGCTGTAATAATTTTACCTGATTACAATAATAAAATGTTTCACTCGTAAAATCACTTTCAGTTTTAATATTTTATTATATGTCTGAGAAGTGAATAGAGTGCAGCTTTCAGTTGTTAACTGGCGTGGTGCTTTTGTTTTTATCTGTGGCCATTGTTTAAGCAACAAAAAAATTTGTCAATGTGTTGAGTTAGTTATAGAATATGTTTGCTAATGGTGTGCAATTAGTACGATTGTTATACATTCTTTTTTATGGAATATTTTAACAATGTTTTACTTGTGAGGTATCTTATATTTAATCTTTTAAAAAATAATCATTATTGGTGCATTTAAGTTTATTATATAAAATTACATTTCATCCCCCCCAATATGAAAAAATAATTATATATTTTTTAAAGTATATTTAATTCTAATAATGTAATTGCTTAATAAATCTTTCTGTAATATTTTTAGAAAAATGATACTGATGATGGGTTATACAATGTCTTCACTGGAGAAGATACACTGGACAATCTCAATATAATTGATAGATGGAATGGAAAAGAGTAAGTTGCTGTTTCTTGGTTTTCTCGATTCTGCTATAAAAGTATTTAATTTGCTAGTAAAAATTGTAAATTTACTAGAAATGTATAAGTTATTAGTAAAACATTAGTTTGTAAAATTACTAAGCATTTGTATAATAATGATACAGAAACACAGGATCTTTGAAAAAACTTAGCTTTAGATGTTGCTAATTTGTGGGGTTGTAATATTTATGATTGAAAATTTATATAAATTGCAAGTAAGAATACAAAATACAGATTTGCAGCATCATAAACAACTATCTTGTCAGTATTTATGGATAAAGTTTGGGAAAAACTTTAAAAAATTATTCCAAAAATCAGCTCAGTTCATGTATTTGTTACTTCTGAATTTAATTGAATGCATTAAAGCAAATCTTGTAGATAGAAAGGAATATTTTGTGACTTTTTACATTTAGTTATAGTGAATGCTGTACAAAATATGTTACATAAGAACCGCAGTGATATATAGAAATTGATTTTTGTGAGATTGCTGTGCTTTGTAAAAGATTGTTTCCTTCCAATTATTCCCCTTCAATTTATGTCTTTAAATATTTTTTAATAGATTAATCTTCAAAAAATTCGACTCTTGGGTTTAAATTTTTTCTACTGTTTTAGATAACTTAGAATCTATTTGAAAAGTAATGGATTTGCTTATTTGTATAAATTTATTTTTTAAAAAACATGGATTGATAGAAAGATGAAATATTATTTGATTTAGACACCAAACTTATAAATCCGTTAAAGAAGACTGTGTGTGTAAATTAGCTAATTTATGAAACTCGTTATGTAATCTTATTGCCTGATTTGTGTCCAAGTTGTCCTGATTTTTTATATCTCTTTTGAAGTAGAATATTTTCTCTTTTTCTTCATTGCATGACAAAAGCAAACATAGCTGAGAACGTATTTTGGAAGTATGCTGAAAAGTTTAGGAGACAACAAGTTTTATTATATTGAGCTGTTCCACATTTTCTTCTTTCATTGAAATCTAGAAAATAGTTTTTTGTGTATTTCTTTTTCATTGTTTATGATTATATCAGTTAATCAATTAAAATATTTTAATGTTAAAATCAGTTTGTAGATGATTCAGAGTAATTGAAATTTAATTGTACTTTACATTGTAATATGAATATTCAAATTTAAAAACATCAATACACTTAAAAATTACCTTATTGAAATTCCTGTTATTTTACTACTGACTATTATGGATTCTGTCGTTTAAATTGTACATTGGCTTTTCAATTAAACCTAACATTCATACTCTTTTTCTAATTTAATATATTAACTTAATCTAATAAGTTTTTAATAACCATATGAGCTAAATAAAAAAAATCACATATTTGCTTTGTTTTTCTCAGATATTTTTTAATGTTTTCAGTTAATAAATAGAGATAATTAGCTGCAAAATATTTTATGTCTTCATTTTCCTGCAATCTCTCTCTCTATATATATACTATAGTATTTGTTATGTATTATCACTACACACTTGATATATTTATATTGTAATATTAATATTCCTAATAATATGATTTAAATACTTGTATTTTCAGTTCATTAGGATTTTGGAATGGTGCATCTTGCAATATGTTTAATGGATCAAGTAAGTTATTTTGTTTACTTCAGAAAAAATAAATATATTATCTTAAAATGGAATGTGCTTTTAGAAATTACAGATTGAATTATATGTAGGTAATGTTTACTTATTTATTTTAAATATCATTAGACATTTTGCAATGTCTCTGCAGTTATATTCATTTATTTATATTAGGTACATTGTCAGAAATTTTTAGAGAATATAACAATGTAAAGCTATAGTTATTGGTATTTGTATAGTTTAAAAAATTTTTGATGCTAAAATTCCAAAAGTTAGTTTCTAAATATTGTTTATATAAAGCCTTAATTAAATGAAATTGTGTATTGTTTATAATATTCTTACCTAGATAAAATTTTGACTTCAAAAAATTATTGTTCAGCAAATTTAGTATAGACAACGATTGTTCAAATGTTCATCAGAAAAGGTACCAATTTAATGAAAAATACAACAGGTTTTACCATAATGGTATATTGTATAATATACTTTTATTTCAAGTTTTCTTTTCATTATTTGAATATGAAAATTGTGCTTGTAAGTGGTATGGATTTTTTTTTAATGTTAAGAAATAGTTATGCTTATCACTTTGAATATATATTTAGAAGTAATTATTACTTTGTTTCTTACGTATGGTTTGTTATTGTGAAAGAGAAATTCTCATCTTTAGATGTGAAAAACATTTATAAAAAAGAAATAATGATTACTTCAAGGATTAAAAATGGTTATTCAGCAAATTTTAATGAAAACTCTCTAAATCTCTATCAACTTCTTAATATTTTCATTACAAATCTCAAAATATAAAAAGAAGATAATGTATGAGAGTTTATAGGAATGCAATATTTTTCTTTGTGGTTTGGTATCATAACTCCCAATTTTAGAAGTCCTTAGATGAATTTGTTTTTACTTATTTCTATTATCATTACACATTTCATGACCCTATGTATTAATTTCATAGATGCTGAAATTGCACCACCTCTTCAACCATATCAAAATACATACACTTTCTTCCAATCTGTTTTCTGCAGGTAATTTTTTAAACTTTTATTTTGTAAAACTTATATTCTTTTATTACACATGTTGTTATTTTAATAGATTTTGGAAATAAATTTTATCTCGTGCCTCTCTAGGTCTTTAACATTAGACTATATTGAAGATGTTGAACATTTAGGAGTTACATCTAGAAGATTTATGACAACAAATATGACATTAGCCAATGGAACTCAGAATCCTATAAATGCTTGTTTTGATACAAAAATGAAACTGCCTTCTGGTGCTCAAGATATTAGTAGTTGTCAGTATGGTAAGTAAAAAGTAAATTTTTGTATATATTTGGAGCTAATAAGGATTTTGATTTTTTTATATTTTTTAAATATTTATTAAAATTATTTTTGTATCAAAATTAACTTGTGATAGATTTTTATTAAATTAGTATGAATATTTGTCATATATACGTACACAGCTGTTAATCTTAAATGAACTTTATTTCTTTAATGTTATTTTGTATTTTCATGTATTCTTTCATAATCTGCTAATTGATATCTATAGTCAAGAGATAGTAAGATATTTAAAATTTGAATTATATATGGGCAGTTTATTTTTGAAAGCTTTTTTACAAAGACTGTTGGGATTATATTTCCTTTCAATTGCAATATTTTAAAATTCTATTTTGAATTACATTTATTATATAAAAACGAATTTTTCTTTTTAATACTTTTGAATAATAAATTAAATTTGACTTTTGAAAGTTTTTTTAATATAGTTTAATTTCTAAATTTACATTACTAAAAAGAAAAACTTTCTGAGCTCCTTTCAGCCACTGTAATTTTTTAATAATTGTCTTAAAACTTTGCAAAATATTAAATATTATTTTATCCTTAATATTTCTAGATATTTCTCTACTCTTTTTGTTAAGACTAAATTCTACTTTCTTTACCTGATTAAACTGCAATATAAACAAGAGAGCACTCTTCAAATAGCATAGTATGTTCCTATACTATTCAGATTTCTTACCATGTTCTTTCTAAAAGTTTGTATCAGTTGAGTGTTATGAATCAAAATCTGAAACAATTACTCCTTATGTGTAATAGGACTAATGCATGCCCTTCTGATATCTTTACAAAGTGTTTAAAAACAGGGAATTAAAGTAAAAAAAGGTACTGTATCAATTGGAGACCTAATGTATGGGAGAATGACAATTAAAATAAAAATGATCATGTCCCAGTTAAAGCCTATTTGTGACAACTTGAAAACTTTGTTAGAATTTTTGTTAGTAAAACCAAGATTAATATTGTTCTTTCTTTGATTATAACCATGCAGATTTTCTTTCTTTTCAATCGTTTTCTTTCAATTCCTTTCCTTTTCGATTTAATTATTTATTCAATATATAACCTTTTTGCAGATGCTCCTGTTGTTTTGTCATTCCCACACTTTTATTTTGGTGATCCATCGTACTTAAAAGGTGTTAATGGTCTTCATCCTAATGCCTCTCTGCATGATTTCCATATTGATATTGAACCAGTAAGATATGGACCATTTTTATAGAATATATAGTTATAATTTGTAAGAAAGTAATTCATATCTAAATCCTTAAGTATCTTGATTACTTGTAAGTGAGATTAGATTTATAACTTAAGATTTGATTATAATATAAGAAACTTTTATTTTTAATTTATGGGACTGATAAGGGTGAGTAAATTTAAACTTGTGAAATTGATATTATATTCAGTATTTAATAATCTTTATATGAAAACTGTCATTTTATTTGTTTATTTTTTTTAAAAAAAAACTATTGAGGGAAATTTGTAGATAATTAAAAAAAAAATACTGTAATGAGCTGCAATGAAAATATGAATTGGTAGTAGGATTCATTGTTTTACTCGTATATTTCAATAGAATAATAATTATATTAATTTATACCAATCGTTAAAAAGCATTTTTTGATGTTATAAAGAAGTCAGACTAGTTTCATTTTGAATGTATTACACTAAGTATGCCTAATAAGATTAAAGGATTGTATGAATAATGATAGCATTTTATTTATTGACTCAAAAAGCAAGCAGTAATTCTTGACTACATCTGAAACATCTTCATATTGAAAATCTGCATCCTTCTCTAATAATAGAAATCACAGTTAGAGTGGACCCTCTAAGGTTAAATATAAGATGTTTCTTATTTTCTAGAAATAAACTGAAATTGAATTACTCTACCATATAAATTACTTTCCATCTTTTCTTTGGAATTGTCAGTATTTTTAAATGAAGAAAGCAGCAGTTGAAAGTATAAGTAATTTATGTGCCAGTAAAATTCTACTGGTTTTTAAAAATTGAGGGGGAAATCTTAAAAATTAAATATGATTTAAATATAAAAGTTAGTATTTATTTATTTTCCTTTTCAGTTTTGGTAAGGGACGCATAAATGTCAGAAATTTTCAACATTCAACTTCTTAAGTGTAAAATGTTGAAAACGTCAACTAAAATCTTTTTATTTATATTTTAATAGAAATAGTATGTTAGCCCACTTTGTTGTGAGCTAATTAATTATGTTATGTTGTGACATTTTCTCTTTGTATTATTCAATATTATAAATGTTTTCTTCATTTTCAATTTCTGTTTGGATAAATCGTATGCTGACTTTAGTTGCCGTGACATATTTTCATTTTTTTTTAAAACCTTTTATAAAAGATGTCTTTTGATGATCAATATATTTAACTAAGAATTTAATTTTTATTTTAGAATACTGGTTTTAGCATTGATGCTGCTGTTAGATTTCAGGTCAACTTGTATGTTCAAAGGATATATGGAATATCGTAAGTTACTTTAACTTTATTATGGCAACATATAACTTGAAATAATAAACGTTTTTATTTTTATTTCTTCATTTACTCTTCACAAAATCAGGATTTTCAAAATTTTAATTAGAATTTTTAGCTAAAAAATATCAATAAAAACTTGTTTTCTCTTTTAAGCATAATACTGCACAAAAAAACTTTTTATTCCATTTAAATATATACATCTATATTGTGCCCACATTGTTTATTACAATAGAAAGTCTTTTTAAAAATGGTGCCATGATATTTGAGAGTAGAAGTTAAAATATCTAATAATTCTTTGACATTCCCAGCCTATTGATTTGTGAACAGTAAATCAGTGTGTCTGGTATTTCATTGATTTTTTAAAAATTGTTCTGTGTTTAAAAAGAATTGGAAGATTTAAAACTTTAATTTATACTACATATTCTAAAGAATCAAAACATTTTTTGACCTGTTAATTGAAAAAAATGAGTATTAATCTGTCTTTTAAATGTAAAAATGGAGTTGAATTTTTAAAAATTTTCATATTAAAAGAAATATAGATTCCGTTCTCTACAGATTTTTAGCTAATAAGGTTTAAAAATGGCAGAAAATAATTTTAGTTTATTGCACAATGAATTGCATTTACTATTTCTGTTGCTATTCATAATAGCATAAAAATAACCTTAAAATGTCACTGGTTAAAAAAGAGCTGAATTACAAATTTTTCTCTTTTAAACAAGTTTAACAATTAAAATATATATTAGGAAGATCGTTGGATTGAATATTCTGTCAAATGTTCTAAAATATTCCTGAAAGGAATACTTTAGGCTACTAAAGTATTCTTTTAAAGCCTAAGAATACTTAGGCTTTGTTGCAATTTTGTAAATTCTGCTTATTCCATTCAATTCCATATTTATGTATTATTTATATATACAGTCCCTGGCCAAATTATTAGACGCACTGTAAAATTTCATGTAAAATAATATTTACCGAGTGATATTGTCCGGTTTTATTGTTTACACTTGATTGGATTTTTATTTTTGTATTATACACTTATTTTGGGATTAATTTAACACAAATTAAACAACAGTAATATAGAAAAACATCTATTTATTATGTTTTGAAGAAAAATTAAACAAAAATAATTAAAAGTTAATATTTTGTTGAGCCACCTTTAGCCGCTATCAAAGCTTTAATTCTGCGCGGCATGCTATCAATACAAGACTGTACTGTCTCCTGCATTTGAGGATGATGATTCCACACATGAATAATCTTTTCTAAGAGTTGCGTTTTGTTGGTGATAACTTCTTTAGCCACTTCTCTTTTCATCAGCTCCCACACATTTTCAATCGGGTTCATGTCGGGGCTATTACCAGGCCAATCCAACAGAGGGATATTTTGTTCTGCCAAAAAAGCTTTAACAGACCGAGCTGTATGGCAGGGAGCTCCATCTTGCATGAAAATAAAGGGTTCCCCATTTGGAAACCATTCTCCGAGTTGTGGAATCAATCGATTTTGTAAGATTTCTTTGTATTGGTCTTGCCTCATCAAACCTTTTACCACGTACAGACGACCAGTGCCCTTGCCGCTGATGACTGACCAAATCATCACTTTTGTAGGATGTTTTACAGTTGGAGCAACACAGTCAGGATGAAACTTTTCTCCATGACGACGACGCACATACTGAGCTTTATTCTGCAAAATATCGAATGTGCTTTCGTCACTAAAACAGACCTGTTAAAAATAGAAAAATAAAAAGAACTTCTGTGATTTTATCTTATTTTACTAAAAATGATAATAAACTTATCAACTGTGACGAAAAAAAAATATCTTACCGATCTCCAGAAGTCCACATCTTTGTCTCGCCATTGTTTGGCCCACTTCAGGCGCTTTGCTTTCATTGCAGCTGTTAACTTGGGCTTCCTAGCAGGGCGACAGGCCTTTAAATCTAATTCTTTTAACTTTCTTTGAACAGTGCGCTCAGAAACATTCACGTTAGCATCTTGAAGTTGTGATTTTAATATTTTTGTGGTAGCAAATCTGTTCTCTAAACAAATTTTCTTCAAACATCTCTCTGACCTTGGAGTGAAAATTGGTTTTCTACCGCATTTTCTCTTTCGTTTCGGGCTCAATTCCTCTCCTGACTCAATTTTCTTCTTTATGCGTCGTACACTAGCTTCTGAAACCTTTAATCTTCGTGATATTTCACGATTTGTAAATGTTTTCGCATTCACAAGGGCCTTCACTTCAGCTTTCTTACGAGGTGAGAGATCGCCTTTTCTACCCATATTAAAAAAAATCCAATTGTATTTTCAAACACTGCACACAAAATAAACTAATAATTAAGCAATATAAAACTGTTTAATAAACAATCACAGTGTATAGAGCGAACGAAACGAGTCCGTACCTGATGCAATCCCGATAGTGACTGATTCACGTTTGTACTTGTTTACGTTCATGGGTCAATGGTTTTACACAGTGTTGCCCTATATTAAAAAGAAATACTAATTGGTAACTTACAACAAATCTTTCAAACAAAAATCGATTATATAGTATTTTAAATATACAATTTCCGCGTAAAATCTTGAAAGAAACTTAATTATTCAAAAAAAAAAAATACGGTGCGTCTAATAATTTGGCCAGGGACTGTAATTCTATATTTTATTCACTGTCTTTGGCAATTCGCTTGTTTGCTGAAAAAAGGATTTTGAGTAGTTTCAATCACCATAATTTGACATTTGTGGTTTCTTAATAAAATAGTTTTAAGCACCCTTTTATGAAGATATTTAACCCTTGCACTTTTGGTAACCTTGCACATTTACTTTCGAAGTATTGCATGAACATCGGTGATGGATTCATGCAACTGTCCATATCATTTAAATTCCAGTTGCACATTTTTGCTATTTATTTCACTTTCCCATTCTTCATGTAAAAAATGCACGATTTCTATATTAGAATGGAACAGATTATTTTCGGTACTTACATATTAGACCATCAATTTTTATCAACAAATTTTAATTTAACAAATTTGAAGGCATTTCTAAATCGCCAATGAGGGCAAAAGAACGCCATAATTTAAGAACTTTCCTAAACCTTAACTGCTGTCCATTTTGTTGGTTTTGCTGGCATTGATGGTTTATTGCCATATTTGAATCCATCACCAATGATTTGATAAATTGTTGGCGTAAATGGTCTAATATGCAAGTACTGTATTTTCTTCTCCAATAACACATTGGTTGTATTAAGATGTGTTAATTTCAAATTTATTAGATATGTTCTTTTACCTTATCAGTTGTATTTCTGAAAGTAGTTCTTAGAATTTATTGTATGGAAAGGGAAAAGTTAAAATCTCATCTAAATATTAATTTAAAAATTGAGACAGAGTCTCTAAATTACACATTCTTACCCTCTAAAATATATCTATGCTAAATTTTGGTAGCCATAGGTCTAATAATTTATCATATTAAGTATCAATAAATACACAGAGTCAAACTTTATTTAGAGAGAAATAAGAGAAATGGTTATTTTCATTGATAAGATGTCAACTAACTGTTTAAAAAATTCTTATTATGTCTAGAGGATTTTTTAAAATTATTTTAATTGTATTTCTTCTCATGATTTCAGTCAACTTCAAAATGTTCCCACTGTTATGTTTCCAGTATTTTGGGCAGATTTAGTAAGTCATTATTCTAGAATTCTTTAAATAGTGCAGCTATTTACTTATTCATTTATATTATGTTTGATCTTACCACCTTATTTTTGCCGCAAGTTTACATTTTTTTTTTTGTCTAATAGTTTATCACTTGCATATTTTAATTTTATTTTCAAAACTAATATTGTTTGTTGATTTTATTTTCACATTTTCAAATAATTTTCATAAACTTTTTATCTTATGAGTTGAAGCTGTTTGTTGTGATTCTGTGAACAAGAAAAAATATCTTTGTATAGTTCATCCATTTTTAATTATTGAGTCTAAAATGGGAAATGTGTTTACGATGCACTAATTATAGAAGCAACTACTCTTTTTTTAGAGATAATTGTAGTATTGTGCAATTGCAAACTTTTCTTCTACCATCCATTTTTGATTTCTCGTTTTAAATATAATTGCAACAAGTTGGAATCTTTTTTATTTAATACAAATTGTGGCATTCTATTTATTGCACTTCAAGAAAGGATTTAATTCTCATAAGGCTTATTTTTTCCAAAACTGTATAATTTTAGTGTATATATTTAAATTAGAAGTTGTTGAATTGTGGGCATGTAAATGTAAAAGGAAAGTTAGAAGAGCAATTATTAAGATTATTTTTAATTGCTTTTCTTTTATAGAAGATGAAAATGTTTTCTTTTTATGGGCCAATTATATCTCAATTTCATTAAAAATAATTTTCTAGCTTGATTGAATTGAAATTCTCGTGTTTGAGTATCTAAAAAAAAATTTAAAATTTTGTGCCGCATAAATTTGAGCAAAACAAAATGTGTATTTATAAGTAAAAAAGTATCATTTTAAATTCATTTAAATCTTTTGTTTAAAAACTATACCACAGAAATAATAGAATGTTCTATTAATGCTACATATACCTAGTTTGAGAAATACTTATATAAAAATACCTTTTTCAGACGTTTTCACTGACTGAAGATCTGGCTAATGTGTTCAAAAACAAAGTATACCTCCCTAAGAATGCTGCATTTGGATCTATTTTTGGATTGATGGGACTGGGTGTCTTAGTTTGTGTCTGTACTGTAAGCTATGTGTGTTGGTTTAAAAAAGATGATAAAAAGGTATTTAATTGTTTTTTATAATACTTGGGCACTAACTTGCATAATAATAAAGCTTTTAAACTTTTACCATGTTTGCAATTGCAGCTTTAGGTGATTAAGGTGCTTAAGTGAGCGGAACTTTTAAGATTTTGTGCTTGTTTTTCGTAGCTAGAAAACAAATAATGCAATTTTCTTCAGATATCTCCGCCTCCTGTGTTTGTAACCAGGTAGTGAGTGCTCTCAGAAATGGATAATTGGATTGAAGGCTTCATATGGTATGTAAGTTATATGGACACTTGAGAAAGGGCTCTTAACCTTGACCCTGCCTGTGCTAACAACTGTTGCTCCTGCTTATGCTATGGATTTAATATCATAGGACATCTGTTCGGAGTGAAGTAATCAAGCTTTCATGCCACTCTATTGCACAGTGTGTGATTTTTTTTTTCTTTCAGGCACCAGCACCACACTAAGATCCTGTTTATGTTTAATTTTTTTCGTATAAACTTGCAAAATTTAATTATATCATATTTTTAATTGGTCAAATATATCCAATTTCAAATAGAGAATTAGATTTGACTATATTGTTATAAAAATTATCTAATAGGTGTACAGTGAGTCCAACGAATTTGATAATGAATAATGACATTTTATTAATTATTTAAAAAAATGTTCCAAATTCTTGTAGGAATCAGCAACATGAATTCAAACAGCTAGTTGTCGAATAGAAAACATATCAATACAAACAACTAGAAAGTTTACTCAATGCTCAACATTGGGAGAATTCACTTGACTGATTAACTTTAACTCTTGTGTTTTTGCAAGTTTTCTGCCTGAATAACGAATCTTCTAAAAGAGTTAATGTATCTTCAGTTGTAATAGAAATGTAATCAAGTCCAGAGATCGATGACCAGGATCCATTAAAATATCTTGAATCCATCTTCCTTACAAAAAACTAACTGTGCACAGCAAAGCCATTTTATAGATGCATAACAATATCTATTTTTGAATAAAAGATTAGAATTAGTTGAATATATGTTTTGAATAAATAAATCACTGCATAATTAATCAGTTCTTCTAACATTGCATTAAATATATACTACCAATTAAAGGATACCAATATTAGCTTAGTAGATACTTCTGGTAAATGGCATTATTTATAATTCACAAAAAAATTCAGCCAGTTAAACATCTTTTCATTATTTTGGAAGAATCTAAATTTGAAAATCCGTTAGATAATATCTAATTTTATGTTGAATGATATGGATACAAATGATGACTATAGGCTTAAAAGTTTGAAATCCAATTTGTTTGACATAGCTATGGTTGAAAATTACATTTCATTTATTTTAGCTGTTAAAATTTTTGCTTAGAGATTTGACATTTTTTGATATCATTTTTACTTTTTATAACCTTTAGACATCCTAAGTATTCTAATAATTTTTCCCCTATAATACGAGTTTGGTTTACATACATTAGAAAAAAAAAAATTATGAATGATGTTTAAGGATTGATTGGTCACTTTCTTATAAGGTGGCCTATTATCTCAAAACTGATAGGTGATAGAATCTGCTTCATGATTGGTGGCCCACAATTATCTTTAAGATCAACTGCATATTTTGACCTAATTTATGATAAAATTGCCATTATAGTTCTAATATGAATTGGATGTGACATGAAAGTTAGAAGAGTAGGATATCAGCTTGAGTTTCATTTTCATAAGGTGATCACAATGATGTCAATCTTGAAATAGCCTTATATATAAAGGCTTTTTTTTTTCCTTTGGGAGTTTTATAAATTTATAAAATGTTTGATGTCACAAATAATTCAATTGCACAATGTCACTACAAATTCTTTTCTGTCTCATAATGGTTGAGGTGTTATTTTATGTGTATAACATTTTCTACTGTAACTCTAATTTTCCACTAAAACTTCTATGGTTTTGGGATATCTTTTTAACAAACATTATTTGACACCTATCAAGGTTTCTATTTCATTGCATGAATTTCTTATTTTATGAATTTGTTTTAACTGGTCAAAAATATTTTCTTATTAAAATGTTTAATTTGTTGCTTTATGTTCATTCAGGAAGTAAATGTTTTGATACTGATTTAATAAGAGTGTTTCAAATTCAGTTCACTTTATCAAAATTTTACTTTTAAAAGTAAAAATTTAAATTCTCTTTCCCCTTCCCCCTATTCAATATATTTTGCTGAAAACATCACAGATTTTTTTTCTGTTCTTCTGAAAACATGATGTGGTAGTTTGAAGGAAGATTAATGAAGTTTTTGATAGATGATTTGTGTTTATCATAAGAGCATCAAAGTGAACTCTGTTTAGAAATGACAGAAATGCCTTCTTTTATTATTTATTTCATTAATTTTAAAATATGTAGCTATTCAAATTTCAACATTCATTTATTCTTTTATATATAAAGAATAGTTGCATCTTTACATTAACATAATCATGAAGTTGAAATAAACCTTTATTACAAGATATTCTTAATTTGTGTATTATTCATTTTAAAGAAAATAATAATTACTCTTATTTTGGAGTGTTTTTCTTTTTTGTTAGTTAATTCCCTACACTGTTAATAGTATGAATTGGTAACTATTCTGTAGATTTCATACTTTCAGAAAAATTATTTTTAGAAACAAAATGCTAGAAAGACAAAAAATGAGCTTTATTTAAATCAATTTAAAGCGTATGATTTTTAATATATAACTAGTAAAAACTTGTTAAAGTGTTAATGAGAAACTGTGTATTATAATTAGGCTATTGTTAGATAAATAGGATCATAATTAATGTAAAATATTGGCAAATAGAAAAAAACACACACAGTTTTAAGCCAAATAAATTCATAATCCATCAGGAAGTAAAATAAAGATCTTTGGTCATTTCCAGAACTGTGTCATGAAATAAAAGTAAAAAATTTCGATGCTATTTCTCTAATTCTGACTCAGTAAAAATTACATGAATAAGCAAGGAGGGGGGAAATTGCATTTAAAATTCTAAAATTTCTCTGATTTCAATTTTTTTTTGAAATGATTGTGGCTCAAAACATATTTAAAAAATAATATATTGATTTTTCTAAAATAAGAGCTGCTTATTTTTATCTTTTTTCCTAAGTCATATTTGAATTAAGTGGTAGTCATTTGAGATATAAAATGTTCAGTTTAATTAGGTCCATTTATTGAATGAATCTTAAAATTTTATGATGAAAAAGTTAAATAACTGTATAAAGTGTAGTTTTTTTTCCAAAGACAAAAATAATATCATAAATTAAATGTAAATGTGGCAATTATACTTACACTTCTTACTAAAGAAAGATCTAAAAATATTGGGAAAATAAATAAATACTTCAGGAGTTAGTATTTTTGTAATAATTATTTCAAACCCTTTTTTGTGCATGTGCTAAAGTAATTTTTATTCTTTTTACTTAGCATTAAGTGTGAGATTAATCTTTTAAAGCTAATCATTAGCATTTAAAATAAAAAAATGAAGTACTTTTTTAATCTTTTGCTTTGTTTTTATTTGTAGGTGCTGTTATTGACTAATCCTACAGAACGCACTCCGCTATTATCTTGAATCTCAAGGATTGTCAGTATTAGGATCTTCATCAAAAACTTGCCTTGTTCTTCCATGTATTGATCTGTTATTAAATCATTTTGTAAAATTCATTATTCTTTTTTATTATTATTTTATGATATTTGACGAACGTCAATAAAATGTGTTATGTTTTCTAATTTTTGTTGCAATGCAATTTCTCCTATTTAATCTCATTATTTTTTTAGAGGCTAATTTGTCCTCTACATTATCATGTTTCTTTTTCAATTTTACTAATAGCTCACACTCTCCCTATATATATATATATATAATCTTATTCAAATTTTCAATCATTAATAACATATTTTTTTATTCATCCAATCAGCTTCAAGTTAATTCTTTTAAACTTGCAGTGGATGACATTTGATGCTAAAACACTTTTTCAAATATTAATTCCATAATTTTTTATTCATTAATTCAAAACTAACTTTCTCCCCAGAAATCTTCATTTTCCCACCGCCAAATAAGTAACGAATTCTGTTAAATTTCTTTTCCCCACGCTAATGAGGTTAGGCTTAACATGTTTTCGGCCGATTATTTTAAGCGATTCTGTTTATTTTTATAATGTTTGATGCATTTAAAATTAAATATTGTTATAAATCGATTTTCACGGTTCATTTTGAAGTACTATCGAGTTAAAATAATAGAGAAAAAAATCTGCAGCAGAGAGAAGGAAATGATAAACTCAACAAAGCTTCATTTGGTTTATTAAATGGAATTAGTAGATATGGATCAGGAACCAAGACAACCTTTTATAATGAAGTTATCATGGGCTAAATTAAGACAAAACTTTGGATATTAATTACAATTGAAATTACCCTTAATAACATTATCTCTATATATAACATTATTATATATATATAGAGAGAATGATACTCGTTATGATGTTTTACATGGATTCCTATGGGGAAAAAAAATGTTTCGTTTGGTGAGTTCGCATTGAGAGCAAGATTCGGGAACTAATTTTGCTTTTAAATGAGGACTCACCTTATAACTTTCGAACTGAAGATGGTTTTATGGACCATGATTTCTCATAAATCATATGAGAATCGTAAGAGGTAGTTTTCCTGTAAGGATTTCGTTCCGTTTATTTAGAGCGCAAAAGTCAAAATGTCGGCTCTGCTACTCCAATCATAGAGGTCAAACCTTAGCAATATGAGAGGAAAACTTTTATTAACCCTTTGCACTCCGAAAAATAATTAGATGCACAATTATTTACCTAATACAAAAATTTGTTTATTGCTATGAAAATTAATATACATAATTTCATTTAAGTCGAATTTCTTTGAAAAATTAATCTGCATCCATTATGTAGGCGCTTTTAACAATTAAATTTGAAAAATAACAATAAAATGTTAAAATGATGCCTCACACTCACCTTTCAATATTGTGCACCATCGGAGTGCAAAGGGTTAAAAACTAGCTGATACTCGGTGCGTTGCTGCCAACGAAGAAATAATTTTGGCTATATCGTTTGAAATATAAAAGAGCTGTCTTGTTTAGTTAGGATTATTTTCTTATCGACAATGAATACATTCATTGAAATTTATGATATTGCTACGTTTTTAGCGTAGCGGGTTCGGATTGAACGAACTTTACTTGAGGACAGTACAAACAAATATATTTACAGGATGACTTGAGAAAGTAAAACTTCAGATAAACACAATCCAGCAGTCAACAGTCATTTACAGCGTATATAAAAGCCTTACGCACGATAAAAACAGCTATCGTATAGCACAGCAACAGTAAATCGCAGCGAGCTCAATAATACGTTAACAGCGAACGTAAACGCAGCTCACTAATCCGCTAGTCCAGCGAGACGCTTTTTCTCCAGAGAAAATTCACTCACTCCGGCTACTCGTCCCTAATATAGCCGAAGAAGCGCTTGTCCCGAAACTCGTGAAACTTCTCAAAACATCGCGCACAATCCAGCGGCTACTAGACTATTTCTTTCGCCAAACCAACCAAGCTGGTGCGAGGCTCCTTGCCAAACGTCGCCATCTTTCACGCTTTTTCGTGCCGCTCGCCCGCTTGTAAAAATATATATAACGAAGAATTACAAATAATATTTATTTCATTTTATTCACTTTATTATTCAAGTGCTTTAAGGTAGACGATATTTTTTTTATATCTCCCTCTCGAGCAAAAACAAATTTCTTGGCTGGCCATCCGACTCTTAAGCATCCTACATACAACCGGCCATGTGAAAAACATGGCTTTTCTATGTTCAATTTGCACATTTGAAGTGATTGACGTTGTGCCCTGTTGATGAACATCGAGGATGCAAGTCGAATGGGGAACCGCAGTCATTTGAAATCAAAATTAAAATCGGCGGGGATGATTGGAATGAGCGCGTCTTAACCAATCGCTTTCCGTTGAGAATAATGGTTTCGCTTTCTGCCGTATCAATCGTAATAATTTTATTTTGTTTGATGTCTATGCGATTAACTCCGAATGACACGTGCCGTTCACTGTTTCTCTTTTGTCAATTTTAAACTGTAACTTTCGGGCAAGTGCAGGTAATAAGTTTTTAGGTGATAGCGAATAGCGCTAGGCCCGAACTCCCAATCTTATGGTTAGTAGCCGAGTATCATACCGATCAAGCAAAAGGGACCATTCAGCTCGAAGGATATTAATTGGCTTATATTGAAATCACCACATAAACAATTGAAATAAAAGAATAAATTTATATGGATTTTAAAAATTCAAAAAGTTTAACATGAAGTATTTTGCAAAGTAAAGTTAAAAGAAATTTTGACATTTGAAAATATCGCAAGCATTGAGCTCTAAAAGATGAATGTCCAGACAAAATATGGTGGATGGACATTTCACAGTTGCATCGCACAGTTGTTCTCCGAGTAATAGATGAAAGATAAGTGAGTCTAGTATGACCAATGGGCAATCGAGCTAAAAGAGTACCTGCTTTTCTATTTTTAGTAAAGGTCAGTACTATAAAATTTATTTGATATTTCCTGTAAGGAATCTACCTAAAAAAATTCAATTTTTGAGTCCGAGGATTTTCCAACATTTTAGAAAATCAATTGATATATTTAAGACTTGTCACAATGAATAAAAATTACACGAACATTAATTCTTACTTTGCTCTGTTTCAGTATTTATGCAGAGTGTGGTGATTTCAATATAAGCCAATTAATATCCTTCGAGCTGAAGGGTCCCTTTTGCTTGATCTGTATGATACTCGGCTACTTACCATAAGATTGGGAGTTCGGGCCTAGCGCCATTCGCTAACCACCCAAAAACTTGTGGGGATAATTCAGAAATCTGCTCTTGCAGTTTAGCTAAAACACTGTCATATTTAGAAGAAGTTATAGCGGCATTATGATATGACATGGATTTTATTTCCCATATTTTATCTGCCATTGTTGACAATTTTTCCAAATCGTCGCCGCTGATGGAGAAAATACTAGAGATTTCAGTTTGTAATCTTTGAATCCAGAGAGTTTTAAGAAAAACTTCACCTTATAAGCCAGATAATATCCTTCGAGCTGAAGGGTCCCTTTTGCTTGATCGGTATGTTACTCGGCTACAGGCTCACGCGTCGCAGGTTAGTACCGCGACCTTCAATCGCTACAGCGCCTAAGTGAACATTTCATTATGCGATGCATATTATGAAATATTATTTGCAGTAGATAAAATATAAAATCATGCTTGAAGCAGTTTTCGTGTGTATGTGTGGGCGGGGGAGGGTCACTGATTGTCCTTTTTTTCAAACAATTGTGCTTCGGTTGCTAAGTGATTACTCTCATTTTTTAATCTTATCGTGTACGTTCTACAATCAAGTAAGTGCGTTTGGTATATTTTTTCACTCTACATACGTTTTTGTATTTTATATCTCCCATTCAATTTTTTGTTGGCCCTTAAAAATATGACTCCAAATAAAGATTATTCATCAAGAATATCGTCTGACATTGCAGTTTTACAAAGACCTTCAAAAATACTGCATCAGACAGCGAGAAAAATTCATTGAGTAGTTCGTCGGTTATGATAAGAGAGAAATATATTTTTCATGTACTAATAAAGTTATTTTTGTAAGTTCTATGTTGCATTAACTTCTTCAAACCATTATAATAATGGTATTACTGAAAAATTTATCAATATCCCTATTTACTATAATTATGTACTTTTATTATTTGTTGCGTCGTAGGTCACCGGTGGCCCCATGGTAGTGAATGTGTTAAAATCGCTCATATGCATCAGTGGCCTTGTCCATGGCTAGTGCCATTAGAAACAGCAACATAAGACGTTCAATTTAAAGAATACATCTTGGTTTCCATGAAGGTTGGTATTAAAAAAAATTGAAGTGGATAGAGTTGAGTTGGGTTAAGGCCCATATTGGGATATATGGTAACGAAAAGGCGGATCAATATGCAAAGACGGCGGCTCAGAAAAAGAGGGTTGATATAATTGTCCCCAAATCAAATGATGTCTTAAAATGGGAATTGAGAGAAGAAATTAATCTACAGTGGTTTGACAGATGGTATATGTCCAGAAAAGGAAGAGTAACTTACGATTTTATTCCTAATCCAGAAATAAAAATAAGAAGATTACCATTCACTGGTAATCCAAATTATATCAGGACATGGGGGATTCCCTGCATTTTTTCCAAAGATTTGGAAGAATGCAGGAAAATAAATGCATTTGTGGTGGAATCGGTACTGCTTATTACCATTTAAAGGGATGCACAGAAATCTCCGGTCACAGAAAACATCTGCAAGTTGAAAATAATGACTTGAGCTCAGTACTGATGGTTCCAAGTAATCTTAGGACTCTGAAGGACGTGGTATCTAAAATTGTCAGTTTTTTTTCCAACTATTTGAAAGTTTTGTAGAGGAGGAGGTGGTCAGTGTTTCACCACTTTGGGGAAAATTATCTCGAAGAGGATATCTGTTCGACAGATTCGGTCAATGTAAGATTGGATATTGCTACATTCAGTGGTGGCGGGGTGGTCGGCTGTACAGAAGAAGAAGAAGGTATTAAAAAAATGGTAAATTATAATTTCAGCACATTCGTTCTAATGTGAAGAGTCATTTATTAAAATATTCCTCTTGCACTTTTCAATCGACAAATCTATCGACTTGCACCATTATTTTATGTCTTGAACATAATAAATGCTTTATCGGATCTTGCGATACACAATCCATAGTTTGATTCCATTATAATCCAAAAACAAGATTAATAAAAGAATGGAATTTAAAAATTAAGAATAAATTTATTAGCTTCAAAAAATATATTCTAATGACACATCAATATAAAATAGTTTAAAGTGTGCGCTTTTGACATTTATACATTAGTTGGGTTCTTACAATAATACTTGGATAAAAGGGATCCAATTTGTTGCTTGGTTATAAAGACAAACTTCTTGAATTTGTTTGCTCAGTTATGTAGCTGCTGAATTACAAGCATTCGAAAATAAGCGATCACATTAACCCTTAATAACCTAGAGTTTCAATTTTGATACCGATCTTTTAAACCGAATGTTCACATTACTATTAGTTTTTTTTATAGGTTGGCTGTACGTATTTTACTGCTGCATAATATTCTTTCCAACGAAATTTTTAAAAAATCAAATGTCATTATTGTTTTATTTTATCAAGCAAACACAGTAATATTAAAAATGAATCACTTTAGTAAATCGGGCTACTAAGGGTTAATAAAAAGTAAAATACAGTCTAGGAGAAAATCCAGTCGCTCCGAAAAGATTTAATGGGTTCTACCATAATAGAACTCAGTGCTAATAATAGATTCTGCATGATTATTTTTGTTTTAGTAAATTTATCTGGATTTAATTTTATAAAATACATCTGTTACTGTAATCTTACTTCGAACGTCCCAAAATTATTATGCTATAAAAATGTGAAACAGCGTCTTTTAGAAATAAAGATATATGTTGTACTATTGCTATACAGCACAGACTGTTAGATTTGGATTTCCTAAGTTTGATACAGTTATATTTTGTAAAATGGAATTGGAACATGAAATGAATAAAAAAGTTGGACTACATTTCGAAGCTTTTCTTTCATAATTTAATGATAATATCATAGTACAAATAATTTTTCGCGCCATCTTAACATTTAAAAAATTACCTTTCAATAATATCAATTTAGTTATTTAACAATATTATCTTTATTTTAAATTAACATTTTAAGATATTTGAAAGCATATTTTACAATAATATGGACCGCAGGTGAGGTATCAGCTTTGGAATTATAGGGTTTCAGGTTCGAATCCCAATTTCACTGAAAAACTATTTTGTCAGCGCGTCTGATACATATTGTTACGAATAATAGTCATTCTCACACAACAGCTATAAGAAGATGCAGACTTTATTGTCAATAAAAGCGCGTATTAAATATTCGCAACTGAAGCCACAAAATTCGCAGCGAATTAACTCTGCTTAATATGCTAATTTCAAATAACAGCGAAGCTATAAGTTCGCACGGCAGCAAGAGAAAAGACAGTCTCTCTAAGCCAATCAAACGTAGCTCACTTTCCGAACTCTTACCGAACTGCCCGCCTTTAAGACAAGCCTTAAATAGCGTTCCAATGAAGTGGGCGGGGCAATAGTTGATAATTCTTGCTTGTTCCAGAAAGTTCAGAAATTTCTCCAATCTTCTTTAAGAACAAACCGTTATTTCTTAGCTTCTACTACATCTTTTAGTGTATAGTACAAACCGTTAGCGACCTCATTATGTCGCCAACGAATTTATATTGCCAAATTGATAAAACTTGGCGATCTTCAGTTGTAAATTCCCTTAGAACAATCTTTTATCGCTGAAATGCGATTACATTTCAAATAAATTTATAGAATTAAACTATTTACAAATATTTACAGTATTTACACAACAATTCAGAGATATTTACATCTAATTCACCCAAAATTCCTAACACTTTTAAAACTGTAGGAATCAAGCATCCTGTGTGGGAGTTTGGAAAAAGAGACACCAGCTCAGATGTCGTTCTCGTCATCTGGCAGCAGTTCAAAATTACAAGGACTGTTCCAAAATTGCCCTATTGTTGATTTGAAACGAGACGTTAATACAACCAAATCAAACTAAATTAAAAATAATTCTTTTGTACTTATTATGAAATCAACTAATTTTTATTGTTACTTCGAATATTTTATGCATCGATGATCAATGTATGAACATTCGGTTTATTTTTCATACTGAATGAGTTTCTGTTTAAAGCATCTTCATAATAAAAAAAATTAATACTGTGACAATTACAGTTATTATTTTTCTTCAAAAGGGAACAACAATAAACATTTTTTAAAGCTAGTAATATAATTGAATATATCGCCATTTTAGCTTGATGTTTTTCTTTCGCGTTGAATTTCTTTATAGGACCGGAGAAAGTTTTATTGAATAATCTCTGAAGTATTTCGTTAATCACATTATAGATTCTATAGTGTATATGGAATTTCAATCCCGAATTATTTTTTTTTGCAGTCCTTATACATTATGATTATAAATTAATATCTCAACTTTTCAGGGGTATTAAAAGACAACAAAATGAAGGACGACCTTTTTGTTCATAAGAAATTACAAACAAAGACAGAAGATTTAAATTTAGCACAGTTATAAATGTTCAATCGAAATGAAGATGAGATTTTGGTGTGGAGCCGGCTTTCTGGCCCATAGGTAGCGCGTCTTCCTCGTGTTCTGTGTGTCCCTGGTTCGAGTCCCGGTTAGGGCATGGTTGTTCTTCTGTGTTCTATCTGTGAGATGTGTGAATGTGCCCCCCTGTAAAACGGGGATGTGCAAGCGTGTGTGTGTTTCATCCTCATATGAGCTAGAAGACTTCTGCTCTGGGGTGCTCAGGGGTCCATACCCTCAGAAGCAACTGCACTCCTCTTTCCGTGGTAAAAAGCGGACACGACAACATCATCATTGGTTGTTGGATCTCATTATTATGGTACACTAATAGATGAGGGTAGGCTCTTCCCACCGATGACGGGACGTACTTCTTATGAGAAGGGTTGTACTGATGCCGACGTCGGCCATTAAAGCTTTACCACAATTCCCGCCAGTATTGCTGTTGCGTTACTGGCGGGATTCAGCCTCAGTGGTTAAAATCCGTGTTCCTTCGAGCGGGCCAGAAAGTCTAAATATGACTTAAAATGTTATATTACCCCCGGGG
>JAOUZG010026507.1:3139877-3152156 GCA_026289955.1 Argiope argentata | reverse complement strand
TATTGTTATGTTTTTAGCGTAGCGGGTTCGGATTGAATGGACTTTAGTTGAGGACAGCACAAACAAATTTATTTACAGCTATTTACAGTTATTTACAGGATAATTGATAAAGTAACAATTTCAGATAAGCACAATCCAGCAATAATCAGTCACTTACAGCGTAAATACAAGTATTACGCACAATAAACACCGTTTGCAAAACAGCTATAGTATAGCACAACAACAGTAAATCACAGCGAGCTCAATAACACAGCGTTAACAGCAAACGCAAACACAGCTCACAAATCCTTTAATCCAGAGAGACGCTTTTTATTTCAGAGCAAGCTCTCAACTAACTCGATCAAATCACTATAGCAACTAACTAACTCACGCCGGCTACTCGTCCTTATATAGCCGAGAAGCGCGTGCACCTGAATCTCGTGAAAATTCTCAAAACATCTCGCACAATCTAGCGGCTACTAGACTATTCCTTTCGCCAAACTAATCAAGCTGGCGCGAGGCTCCTCGCCAACGTCGCCATCTTTGGCGAGTTTTCGTGCCGCTCGCCCGCTTGTAACATTGCCCCCTCTTCAAGGACTGCACGTCCCAGGCAGTACAGACCCTGAGCAGAAGACACTAAAAAGTAACAATACCATACACACAAAATTACAGACAAAATCATTGAAAAAGAATTAACATAAAGAACACTATTTACAAATATACAGGTCATATTTACATAAATGAGGAAACCATGGTTTCAACTAAGTATTTGACAAGTCACCATAATAAGGGGCTAGCCGGTCGTAATGTACTACTCTTGGTTTTGAGTTCGGTGACTTCCTTATTCGAACCACGACGTCATTCAGTCTTTTCAGGACTGTATAAGGGCCTTCCCAGGAAGACTGCAGCTTCGGAGAGAGTCCCTTTCGTCGAATCGGGTTCCAGAACCATACCTTGTCACCTTCCTTGAATTATGTCCGTTGGCTTCAGTGTCGTACCTGGTCTTCATCTTCTCCGTCGCTATGTTGATCCGATCTCGGGCAACCCTGTGTACGTCTTCTAAACAGGCCTGGAGGTCGTGAACACAATCCACAGGCGTATCCGGTGGACACCCGAACTGAGTATCACAGGGCAGTCGGAGTTCTTTTCTATTTCCATTGTCCGTCCGAGGAAGAGGTCCCAATATGTCTGAGGCGAGTCTCTCCAATGATGCACCTACAGTATACCATTGTAACTTATCACGACTGCGTGTTTCCGGTCGTTTACGGACGTTACAGTCATCACATGTCCTGCACCATTCTCGAACATCCTCTTTCATGTTGTTCCAATAGAAACGCTCCCGGACATTCCGAGTTGTCTTCATGACTCCGAAGTGACCACCTGCAGGACTGCTGTGTAACTCCTTCAGTACTTGATTTATCCTTGATCGGGGAAGTACAAGTTGCCACTTAACTGACTTCCCATCTTCGGACTCCCATTTCCTATACAAGATGCCATTCCTAATTTCGAGTGAATTCCAGAGAGCCCAGTAACGTTTAGCTCTCGTACTGAGGCTAGAAATGTCCTGCCATTTAGGTCTTGAATCGTTTGATTGCATAACTTCCATAATCAGTTTAGTATCAGGATCATTCATTTGTTCCTTGCGAACCTCTTCATCACTACAGGGATCAGATTGAGGTGGGACGGCTTCTGCGATCTGGCGCACAGTTGATGTATCAATCCCATGTTTCTTTTCCGCCGAGGAGCAGTTGCGACAACCTTCGGAGCAGAGCTTACTTGATATGGCATCTGTATTTTCTCCTCCAGAACCCAAATGGAAAAGTGTCACGTCTTCTGATGTGGAGTGCAGGGAGTTATTTTTGAAGTCGATTACAAAATCATACTTCTTCAGAAAGTCCATACCAAGTATGAAATCATCTGTAATTTCCGCTGCGTAGACGACATGGTCATAAGTAGCATTTCCAAATCTAATTTCAATATTCATTTTCCCTATAACTGGGATTCTGTCACCAGAGACCGTTTCGAGGGTGACGCAGGATGGTGTCCAGAGAATTTTCCTTCCGAGTTGTTCTGCAACATCTCTACGCATGATGGTTACGTTGGCTCCTGTGTCAACGATCATTTGGCAGGGAATTCCGTTGACGAAGGCATCAACAAATACACCATTTTCGTCGCCACCTCTGGAAGATATCTGTAAAACTCTAAAACGATTTTCCTGGTTGTTTCTAGAAGAGTCTTTAACTCGTTTATCTAAGCGGACTGGACAATTTCTTCGAACATGGCCCTCGTCGCCGCATTTCCAACATTTCACAGTTCTCTGGCCATGTTTGTTGGACCTTTCAACTCTTCTCCGGATAAACTGACAAATCGTTTTCATCATTTCAAATAGATTTCCAAGCGAAGGATCCGATGAATCTTGAACTGCAGCACCTCTAACTGAATGGCGATCCCTCCGTGAAGCTTGCTGAGCTGCTTCAACTTTCATGGAATAAACTAAAGCTGATTTCAAATCCTTTAATTCAGCCATTCGAAGGGACTTTTGTATCTCTGGATCCCTCACACCGTCAATAAAATACTGCAGAGCCAGTGTTTCCCGTACCTCGGCTGGACAGTCGGAGAAGGCAAGATGGGAGAGCCTCTCTACATCTGCTACAAGCTCTTGCAGACTTTCATTCGATCGTTGCTGCCGGGTCTTTAATTGAAGACGACTATAGTCCTTGAGGCATTTTTCTCCGAAGCGCAACTCCAGAGCGTTTGAAAGAGCTTCAAATTCTAGATGTTGATCTTCGGGAATAGTTCTCAAAATATCTGCAGCTTCAGCCCGTAGTGATGCAGCCAGTTGACGAGCCTTCGTGACTGGATCCCAACCATTGGCTTCTGCGACGATGGAGAATTGAGTCATGTAGACTTGCCAAGATGTTTTTCCGTCGTAGGTGGACACTTTTATGTTTGATTTAGGAATAACAGGCACAGGTTGAGCTATTTCAAACTCTCGAGCATTCGGAGATTGGTTTTCAGCTTTTATCTGTGCACCTTCCATTCTCTTCAATTTTTCCTCGACTTTCCTCTCAATTTCTTGCTCAAAGGTGTTAAATCTTTCATCAAATTTCTCTTCAACTCTACGGAGATTTTCCCCATTCTGTTCACAACTCTGCTGAATGTTGTGAATCTTTGTGTCGTTCTCTTGAACCTTTTCCGCTAAAGCATCTATTTTGGAATTGATTGCTTTTACGATATTAGCTTGGCCTTGTTCTATCTTCTCCATCTTCTCCTGCCCTTGTTCTATCCCTTGTTCTATCTTCTCCATCTTTTCTTGCCCTTGTTCTATCTTCTTCTCCATTTTCTCATGGCCTTGTTCTATCTTCTTCTCCATATTCTCTTGGCCTTGTTCTATCTTCTGTTCTATCCTTTTCTCCATCTTCTCTTGCCCTTCTTTCATTTCTTTAATGAAAGCAAAAAGCTGTTCAAATTTTGCTTTATCTGCTTCCTCCATCGCTCTAGTCTCCACCATTCAATCCCACTTCTGACACCAGTTGTTACGTTTTTAGCGTAGCGGGTTCGGATTGAATGGACTTTAGTTGAGGACAGCACAAACAAATTTACTTACAGCTATTTACAGTTATTTACAGGATAATTGATAAAGTAACAATTTCAGATAAACACAATCCAGCAATAATCAGTCACTTACAGCGTAAATACAAGTCTTACGCACAATAAACACCGTTTGCAAAACAGCTATAGTATAGCACAGCAACAGTAAATCACAGCGAGCTCAATAACACAGCGTTAACAGCAAACACAGCTCACAAATCCTTTAATCCAGAGAGACGCTTTTTATTTCAGAGCAAGCTCTCAACTAACTCGATCAAATCACTATATCAACTAACTAACTCACGCCGGCTACTCGTCCTTATATAGCCGAGAAGCGCGTGCACCTGAATCTCGTGAAAATTCTCAAAACATCTCGCACAATCTAGAGGCTACTAGACTATTCCTTTCGCCAAACCAATCAAGCTGGCGCGAGGCTCCTCGCCAACGTCGCCATCTTTGGCGAGTTTTCGTGCCGCTCGCCCGCTTGTAACAATATATATATATATGATTGAAGGGGATTTAAAATTTTGCAATGTAATTGTTTTGATTTATTAGAGTTGCTCACTGCTAGTTCTACTTTTTCTTATTGATATTTTCTAGGAATTAAAAGTTTGAAAATATTCGAGTCAGCAAAAGTTCAAAGCATTAATTTTTTCTATACATCAGTTTTTTTCTTTCCCTTTTTTCTGTCGTTTAATAACCACTGATGTAGTGAAGTTAACGTTTGAATTTGAAGCAGCAAGTAAAATGTTTTAGGATAGTTCCTGAAATTTTAAGAGAAAGAATGACGTGGATGATATTGTAAATAGCAAAACCCTTGTTCAACTTTCATGACACACCATCAGGAAGTTGATCATTTGATTCAAATTGATTTGATATGACAAGTTTCAATTCGCATGAATTTGGTATGTTCGTCGTACGGAGTTTTGAAAGATGAACTTTTGATCCTAAATCGGATTTCATAGTACAATAACGAACCTGAATTTCTTTTTAAAAATCTAATCTGTTAAGGAGCAGAACAATTGTAAGCTAAATTTGTATATGCGACAACAATATTAACAACTAAATTATAAAATAAATAATTATACTATATCTAGATTAGATATTGGCAACAAGTAGGCAACGCAAACTTCGCTTCAGTTTGTTTATAATTTTTTTTTCTTATCTGGATTGTTGATATTTCTTGTATTTAGTTTAACATTATTTTTTGCTATACTCCTTTAGTAGCCGATTTTTGACCCGTGGGCTGTTAATTTAAAGGTTTCAAATATTTCTCCTTTAATAATACGGTATTTATATTTTGGTTTGTAATTTATTTTTGAATTTGTCCCAAGTAGATGAACACACACAAGTATTATGCAAGATTATATAAGAATTTAAGTTTTTCGTAATTCAGAGTTAAAATAGTAATGATATGCACTTTAGTTAAAACATAGTGTATTGTTGATTTTTAAAAATCAATAATTAGCAAGATTAGTGTTTAATTTGATTTATATTTGATTTTTTTCAAATCAAGGAATTGATTTATCTTTATAATTACATGCTAAATATAATTATTGTTTGTTATTAATGCAAATGCTATTAACTGTATGGCTTTTGAAACAGGAATATTTTTTATTTCTTCTGGTATTAGCAAAAAAATAATATTGTGACTGATTTTTTAGATGCATTTATTGAGTTCATTCTAAAGTATTTAAAATAATGTTTGTAGCTGCTTAGTTTTCAAAGAGCTCTTTATTTTAATTTTATTTTAGGTTTAATGTGGGTCGTAATTATGATAAACTATGATTTAATGCATCAATACTGAATACTATAACAAAAAATTATTTTGTGTTAGTTAATTACCATTTGGAACTAAAGGTATATATGAGCTCAAAGTTTTATCACTAAAAGCATGCTTAATTTAGCTCCTTTTAGCATGCTTAATTACATTTTTATATGTTCTGAGATGACACATTATAAAAAATCAAATAAATTTTAGATATAAATATTAATTTAGCTTGTTGTTAATCATATTTATAATAAATTGTATCAGTCTAGTATTCTTGTTCTGTTAATCATTTCCTGTACTTGAAATCACTATTTTGAGTTTTATGTGTACTTATTTTATAACTTTTACTAAAATTTCTCTGACAGTTTTTTTCTTCTATAGAAATTGACAACCATGCATAAATATTTGGGAATCACAAGAAATATAAGTAGATCTTTTACATCCTTGCCAAGTAAGTTTTGGGGTGTTATTATACAGATAACTTGTACATTAGTTTCTTGCATTGTTTTATAAGTGTATTTTTTACCATGATTTGATTAATAGAGAGTTAATTTCCTACTAAACAGTTGTTGTTAGTATTTATTTTTTTGAATAAATATAAAAACTAAGGAAATTTTTGAAACTTAAAAAAAATTATTTGAGAATTTTTTGAAAATTTCTATTTCAAATTATTTTTTCATATTTATGAGCATTTATTTGTTCAGAAAATGTTTCTGATTTTATCTGTTTAATTTCTTTTATACTTTTTGATTCCCGATTTGATTGTTTATCAGGAGTAAATTCTTCACAATTTCTTTAATTCTCTTTATTTCTTTTAAATAAGAAAAAAAATATTGGTTTTAAAACTTTGTTTTATACAAAATTATTTTATTATTTTCTTAACAAGGTATTTTATTTCTTTCCCTAGAGTTTTTCAAAATTTCTGAGGAAGTTACAGAAAGTTTATCATCTAACAAACCCATAGTGGCTTTAGAAAGCACAGTGATAACCCATGGGTTACCATTTCCAGAAAATATAAAGTAATTAAAATAACTTTGCTTGTTATCTTTTAACTGATTGTTTTGAACTGAAAAATGTTATTGTTGTCTGTTCTTACACATATTTGAACAAGATAGGATTTTGATGTATTTATATATTTATTAGTGAGTAGGAAAATGTTATTTGCTCTCTTTTATATGCATGATGATCATTAAAACTATCTAAGTGAACATCCTAACTTGGTACAAACCATTCTAAATCTGTAAACTATATTGTTATAAATAGCAGTACATTAATTATAGCTTGCAGAAAAAAGTTTTATATATTTTACTTAAAAATAAAAAAAAGTAAGTTTATTTTTTAAAAAAGGGAGCTTTATTTATTTTGCATAACCTTCTTTAAAGAAGTTATATCCTGTTATCAGCAAAAGGACTGTTAGCCTGTCTTACTGTCATTATAACATCAGAGGAAGCAAGAACCAATATTCTGAGTTTGACAGCTTCTTCTCATCTTTAAGATAGAGATGCTACTCTCCAGTAGCAGTTTTAGGCATTTAAAGGCTCAATAAGCAATGCCTAGCATGAAGTTCAACTTTTAATAAATGGTTAATGTAATTTCACATTTCAACATGCTTTAGTTAATCAACTTGCCAAATATATAATTTATTTTTTTTAAAATTATATTTTAGTGATTTTATGAGTGTGCATGTTTCTATTTTTTAATTTTAAATTTATTTATTAGAAAAATGATAATATTCTTGTAAAAAAATCAGCATAATTATTAAGTAATGATTTTTTTCACTTTCAATTGCAAGCATTTAAATGAATTTCTAACAAATATAATGCTAAAAATTATTATTCTTGTCAAATTAAAAATAATGAATAATTCATATTCCAGTCATATTTTATTTTTAAAAAACAAATAATTTTAATTTATTTATGAACCAATTTAAATATTTCATTGTAGATATACATTGTAATCATAATATAGTTTAAAAATCTGAACTTATTTGTAAATTTAATTTTGTGATAACTGTTAATAGTTTATTGAAAAAGGGAAAATAAGCTGCATGTAAAATCTTAGAATTAAAATAAAATCCTCGTGTATACTTGAGCTGTTTTATTTTTGAATATAAAATGCATTAGTGTTAAAATTTAATATGTTTATCGTAATTTTTCTTTACAACTCTTGAAAGTATGTTCTTTACAGAACATTTCTTGTTCTCAAATGATAATTTATTCTTAAAAATTAAATTTATGGAATATCTGAGAACTAAATAATTTAATGATACTTAGCAAAACTGCCTTTGTGTGAGAAACATATAGTTGAAAATTGACCAAAATGAATAATTGAAGCAAAATTATTAAAAATCAGTAAAATTCTAGTTTCCTCATTTTGAGTTATCTTATTTTTGCTTTTGAGGAAAATTAAAAAAATAGTAAACATTAGAAAATGTTAGTGAAAAACATTTTTAAATTATGGAATTATTATTGTTGATTGTTTCATTCAGAACTCATTTAGAAGAGAAAATTAGGCAAACTCTATGTTTAAAGGGTCAAGTTGTTTCACATATATGTCTTATGATCTATTAAGTTTCTTATAGATTAAACATTATTAATTTGGGTTTTATGGAAGTTAAAAAAAAAGTGATGTTGGATAAAGTATTTTATTCAGTACTGAACTATGCTTCATAGCTACAAGTCTGTAACACAATATCCTTTCAGTAGTTAAAAAAAAGATAGTAATTATATGATTATAGTTTTGTTTTGTGAAGTTATATTTGATTTTTAGGGAACCATATAAATTCACTGAAAATGTTCATCAGAACTTTTTTTTTTTTAAAAATAGAGATTTTAGATGTTTTAAGAAGTTTCTGAATTATGTAATTGGTATTTTATTTTATAAATGTTCAGAGTTATGTAGTTTCTTATATATATATATATATTCTTTTAATCTAGAACAGCCACAAAAGTAGAAGAAATTGTAAGAGAAAACAATGCAATACCTGCAACAATAGGCATTTTGAATGGCAAAGTTTACATAGGTAAATTGACATTTGGTAAAATTTTAATTTTTATATAATATTTTAAGAATGACAAAAATAACACTTTAACTAAAATCTAAAATATAAAGATAATGCATTTTTATGCTGTGCTCAGAAAAATATACTCTAAATGATGTAAAGACTTATTCTTCGCCTCTGCTGATAAATAAGGATAAATGCGTGTGATGGCACTCCTAAGGTTAAGCTATTTGATCTATAGTTGCCAAATTAGGCACATGGATACCTTAGAAGGGGGAAATGTGCATCTTGATGTAATATTTTATCATTGTTATTAGAGTTTTAATTTAAAATTAAGCTGAATTATGACATTTTTCTGTGATAACTTCCAAATATATAATACACAAAATTTAATTTTATTTATTCCAATATACAAGAAACAGTCTTTTTACTGCAATCAATTAAATAAAGGTGAAACTTTTTCTTAAATTTTTATAATTTTTAAAAATAATATTATATTTTTGCTTAATTTCCAATAGACAGCATTGGTAACTTGAAATTCTAACTGTTATCATAGTTTCATTAAATATTTGAAGACATAATTTTCAACATTGTTAAAAGCTTGAAAAAAAAAAAAAGAAGAGATTTTGTTTAATATTTGTGTATTTTATGATAGAAATGAAACTTTAATGGTATCGTAACATTTAGAATATAGATGTAATTGATATTCACATTGTAATGCCTCGAGCTTTTTATACTGCTTTAGAAAAGGCACTTACTCAAATAAAATACAGCACTCAGACTTTTCTTTAAAAATTATCTATTCTAAAACTAAGCAAAAGTAGAAAACACCCTTCTCCATCCACCACACAAGCTCTTCTCTTCTCTTCTCTTCTCTCTCCTTACAAAAACAAAAACAACCCTGAAAGGGGTGGCAAACCTCTCCAATCCGCAGACGTTCCCAATGGCAGTCAAACATCACACTCATTTTTAATACAAGTATGTTTTTATGGGATTGTTTCTATTTAAAAGTTTCAGGTATACATTGAACAAAGAATTTATGACAAAGTAAAATAACTAATGCCTTGCAATTTCAAAATATAAGGGATAAGAAGCTATGCCATAATGATTTAATTGAATTTAAATATAAATAATATCCTCAATATACCATCTGGTCACAAAAGTATCTGTTTTATAATATGTATTATTGCATTTGTGATTTGGTAATTGACTATTGAAGATTTGCTTTTATTAACATGACTGTTAAAAAATGGTGCTTGTCTTTTTAGATTCCAATATATTCTATTATTTAAAATATAATTTTCTGAATATCAAAATTATTATATTTAAAATGTATACATGAATGTGTATTATCTGTTTACTTAAAATATCTATGCCAGATTCATTTAAGTGTTATTTAATTTAATTTAAATTAGATTTATTTATGAAATTTATTAGGCATAAGAAAATATGCAATCTTTGGATACTGAATAAAATCCTAGCGTTTTTTAATTGTAAATTTTATGAAGCATTCTTATAAATCTATAATTATGTATTTTGTGTATCAAACTGAAGACCACAACTAAACAGTAATTGAAGAGAGAATTTGTGCCTCCAAAGTTTGTTGTAAGACAGTCTCTACATAAATTTCTGTCATCTGTTAAAATAAGCCTAAATCATTTTCTATACGCAATATATATATATATATATATATTGCTATAGACATCATTAATAGCTTAACATGTGTAAATGCCGTTCTGATAATAATAATATATCTATTTTGCATCTTTGGCATATTTTGTTTTAAAAAGACAAAATCTCTTCTTCTTTATGGTATTCTTAGATTCATAGTCTTGATGGTGGTCTGGACTTATTGTATCTAAACAGCCTCCACCATCTCCTCCTTCCTTCCACATTTATATTGCCAGTATTACCACTATTATATACAATAGATTCAAAATAGATATCTCAGGGCTGACCATATTAATGCTTTTTTTTCTTAGAATAGAGCATCATGAAAGAAAGTTAATATCTAAAGAATAATAAAGTTTTTCACCCACTCAGTATATTTTATTTTAAAATGTGAAATTGCTGTACTAATATTTCATCTTAAAGCTAGTTCTTGATCTCTTGGCACTAGCATTATACATTTGAAATTAAAAACTAGAATAAGCTATTAGATACTATTTTTTATTTCTCATAATTCTCATGCACTTTTAGTTTGCCAAAAGCATAATAATAACATACTTTGCAGAGAGTGTTATTTAAATTTGTTGCAACAATGATAATCCTATATATTGAAAATCTCTCTATATGAAATGGTATTCAGGAATCTTAGATTTTCAACAGAAAAATTGTTTCTCTATGTTGAGTAAAAATACATAAAGTTGAACAAATAATTTGTGTTCATATAGTATTTATACTAAAAGCAACCATTAAATTTGCTCATGAGAAGGACTTAAACCAAGGTTTTTTTGGGGTGGGGGGACTGCAGCACCGATTTTTTCTGTTATAGGAATTCTTAAAAGACGAAGTCATTTACTATAAAGTGATAAACACTTACGAGTGAGTTATGTTATTTGCTTAAGAATCTTTTCTTACTAAGAAGGATATATTTTTTAAAAATCTAATTTAATTTTAGACTTCTTGTTATAAATATAACTTCTAACTGGCATCATAACCATTTGCATATGCATCAACTTTTTAAAAAATGTAGAAAATGGCCGAGAAAATACAGACAAAACAAACTATTCAGAAATATTATCAAAGTCAGTATTAGCAATTCTAGAAATTTGTTATTTATGAACTTTTTAAAAACATATTTTCTGTGATAATTTTAAAAGAATAGTTATTTATAATTGTTTCTACCAAGAAAGTGATCCAAAATTTCCAATAAGTATTTCTGTCTCATGATATTTTTTAAAAATATTAATATTTCTGTGCAGTATATTTTTTTTTATGTGAATCTTCGAGTTTGGCATATTGAGTTTCAATTGTAGTTATGCTATTTTATATCCCTGTAATGTAATTTTTTATTTTATGTACTAAGTAAATTATTGAGAAGTACATATATAAGTTACCACAAAATGAATTAAAACACTTTATTGCAAAATATTATGTAAGTGAGAAGTATTAAACAATTTTCTAGTAAATTATGTTTTCAGAACTTGATGCTAAGTGTTGAAATCTAGTGCTGTTTCTCTTTATTGTCATGTTTTCTTGGTAATTCTTTAGATGTTTTAAACTTTGTTTGTAGTTTATTTAATATTGATAATAGTTTGAGGCATTGTTTATTGCTTTTGTAACAGAGTTTATCACTTTTGTAACTGTTTCTGCTTTTAACATATCAGGTTTTTACAAAATAGTCTTTGTCATTTCTCTTCTACTATAGATTTTCTGATGTCATGGATCAGTTATCTTTTTTTTCTTGTGAGGAATCATTCCATACACAATTTTAAACTAACTTGTAAAATACTTTGCATTTTAATCCATGGTAACCTCCTTTTTTAAAAAAAAACCATGTATTTTTTAGGTATGAATCCTATTGAAATGACTTCTTTAGCTTTGAATAAAAATGTTCTGAAAGTTTCTAGACGGGATTTACCATATATTATCAGCCAGGTTTGTTCTATTTGTTATGTAATGATAAAAATTGACTGATTTATTTTATATCCCTTTCTTTAACAAATACTTTTAAGTCCTATAGAAAGTAATTACTTTATAATAAATTGTTTCTAGAAACTTGTATTATCAACTGTAAATATTATTGTATGGAATTTTAATTTTAATTATATAAATTGTATGGAATTTTTAATAGTAGATGTTTAATAAATTTTATAAATTTGGAGTTAGCAGTTTTGGATTATTGTTTTTAAACTGTTTGATTGTTGCAAACTTTTGAAAAATAAGTTAAAAGTGTCTATCACTGGCATGATGTATTTTGATTTCCATATATATA
>JAOUZG010026507.1:3125292-3136270 GCA_026289955.1 Argiope argentata | reverse complement strand
AAAAAATTATGTTATAATTTATGTAAATTATAATGTTACTGATCCTTCATAAAAGTTAATGTGCAGTTTTAAAGTCTCATTAATATTTTTAGCTACCATAAGAAAGCTTAAAAATGCATCTTCAATTTTTAGAGAAAAGAGTTTTGGAATTTGTTTTGATTTTTTTGATTATAATGTTTTTTTATTTTTTTATTGGGATGCATGTTTTGATTTTTTTAAAAATAAATATTCAGTATGAAGCAGCAAAATTCAATTCTAGACTATCTTTTCTTTTTTAATGCAATCCTGAAAGTTAAGCGTCTTATAAAATCTTCTTTAGTATAGTTAAAAATATACTTGATTTTTTTTTACATCTTACCTATAAACAAATATAAAATAAAATTATATTTTGTATGTTTACTTTTCTTCTTATAGGTATATATATTTTTACTAAACATAAATTTTTTTTACACTGATATAAAATTCAATGGTATTAAAAGATATCAATTCTTTCTATTTTGTTCCTTAAAAATGGTTTGATATGAGTTGAATTTTTTTCTTTTGCTTCATAAATTTTGAAAGTTTTTTGCTAGCTATAACTTATTTTTTTCTCATCTTTATGCTTTTTAGCTGTTATTTTTGATTGTGACAATTAGAATGATTTTAGAATAATATAAATAACAAAAAATATAATCTATTTACTTATTTATGTGCTACATATTTATTGCATGCTTGTTTTGAATTTTATTTATAATTTCAATTTTGTTATTTATAATGAAATATTCAAATATTAATACTGCATTTCTGGATAAGTTATATGTGTGTGTGTTATTTTACTATTGGGTTTTTATGAGTATAATGGTAAAATATTTGAATTTTCTACTTATTTACTGAGACAAACATTTAAATGTTCCTGAAATTCTTCATGTTATCAAAAATTATATATCGACCAAATATTTGAATTAAATTCATTTTCTGTATAATTGAATTAAATAGGTTATTTTTTTATATGTAATATATTTATTTTAAATATTTTTCTTGAAGTTAATTGTATATTCAAAAAATGTACTTCTGAATACTCATAAAATAACTGTATAAATTTTGCTTAAAAGTCATTAACCTCCAGCCATTATTTATTATTACTCATAGTTCAATTAAAGTATTTAGATTCGTTTATATTTAAATGCGTTCATCATAATATAAATGGAGAATCTGACATAAATGCTATAGTTTGGGCTATTTTTAATGATATGAATGCTATTTTAAGGTATAAAATGAAGAAAATGCATTCTTTCTTTTATATGTTTTTGAAATACAAATCTTTTTTTTCTTAATCCTTTGCACTCCGATATCGCCTCTGATTCGACGTTCAAGACTGTGCATCATTTTGACATTTTATTTATATAGTTTTCAAATTTAATTGTTAAAATGCCTACATAATGATTAAGAGATGTAGATTAATTTTTCAAAGAAATTCGACTTAAAAGAATTATATATATTTATTTTTCATATCAGTAAGCAAATCTTTGTATTAGGTGGATAATTTTGCATCTAATTATTTTTCAGACTGCAAAGGGTTAAAAAGTGCAGTTGCTGTGATTATAGTGACTGAAAAATTTAGAAAAGTTATTAAAATAAATTTAATTGGTTATATTAAATAATGTTTTGTTGTATTATAAGAAAGAAATTATTAATAAAATGCTCTTCAATTTAAAAAAAATCCTATTTTCATTGTTCATGTATTAAAAAATATTATTTAATGAACTTTTTTGACACTATTAAAAGATTGATTTTGTGCTGTTGTTGTTAAATCATATTAAAAGCTTACTTTATTTTTTTTTACAAATTGGAAATACAAAGAACTATTATGTATTATTAAATTAAATTATTGGGATTTGTTTTCTTTACATAAAATTTACAGAAGTATAACAACCAATGAGATAAAGGAAATTGACTGCCAGAGTGTACTTTTGACAAAGCAATAGTAAAATATATATTTATAGTATTTATAAATAAAGCTTATAATTTATTTTATGATTGCATGAAAATAATAAGCTTATAATTGTAAAAAGAAGAAATATAATTGTGGGAAGTTCTTTTCATTCAGTTTAAAAG
The DNA here is from genome assembly GCA_026289955.1 of Argiope argentata. NCBI lineage: Eukaryota > Metazoa > Arthropoda > Arachnida > Araneae > Araneidae > Argiope > Argiope argentata. The sequence goes on along the minus strand of JAOUZG010026507.1, from coordinate 3,134,176 downwards.
ACTGGACTTGCTTATTTAGCTCTAGAAAAATAGTATTTTACACATTCTAAATAATGTCATTGTTGATTTTGTTAAGTTCTGAATGTAGATAAGGATTGAATTAAATCTGAACTGAACTTATGTTTGTTAAAGTAATTTTTAAAAAATAAACAAAAACTTCTTTAACAGCTTTTTTAAAGTTCAATAAATATTTATAGCACAACATTCAGTTCTGCCATATTTTTTTATATTATAAATTTGATTTATCTCGTTTTTATGATTTTTTAATACAATTTATTCATGGCTGCATATTATATAAATTTCTTCTTGATAAAATGGAGTTATTGGAAAAATTTATTAAGAAAAATTGTATCCAGTTCTCTAATATTAGTTATTTTTTCTAACAAAATGTTTCACACATTATTAGTACATAGATAAGCATTGAAATAATATCATGAAAAATTGAAAATAACAACAACAACCCATCAGTAAAGAAATTTTCTAGTGGCATTAGGTATGGTTGATGTTCATCTATTTTAATTCAAGTAGTTTTAATAACTGTTATAGACTTGCAAAATCACAGCTTTGACAAGAGAGAATTGAATTGATCCTAAAATTTCTTGACTGAAAATTACTGGTTCATAATCTGATTCTGAAGAAAATTTTCTAAATATGTAGCTTGTGTGCATATTAAGTCGTAACAACTATAAATTTTTTTTTGAAAGCGGGTGCTGGTTTATGCACTATGATCATCGAACAATTGTTTATTTCAAAACAATCACTTAATTAAAAAAATGATATCCAATCCTATAACGAAATTGAATTTAGATGCTTTAAAACGCTTTATTTCTTTTACTATTTTATATAAAATGTCTTTCAACTTTAATTTTGCATCTTTTTTATACGCAACGTGCAGTTTAATATTTTACTATTTCAGTTTGTTAAAATTTTCTGTTTTAAGCTGCTGATATGGGAATTAAATTAAATCAATAAAAATATATCTGTATTTGGAAAAATGGGTTGCCCCCCTTCCCTTGTGACTTTAATGCAGTCCTGCTTCTTTAACTGTTCATTATTTCGCCTTTGTCCCATTAAGGTAATCATTGCACCTTTGGTAATTTAATTTATTATTATTTTCATACCAGCAATTATTGCCTTGAAATCTGCGATGAACAATAATTCAGTTCACGTTCATTTCTGCTCGGTGCGTTGACCGTATTATTGCATTCTGAAATCTTAATCACTTCTGCAATTATGCTCGAGGAAATATTTGTACATTCCCTAGGGAATGTTTTCCTATCTTCGAATTCCAGTGGAATTGTCATTAAAAGTATCGAAATATTAAGAAATATACAACAGCCATTTTATTTCTTTAAGTAATTGAGCTGTCCATCCAAAACAAGCATTGGCATTACTCCTTTATAAAAGAAAAATTGAAACAATAGGTTTTCACGTTTCAATAAAAGACTATTAATTTGTGAGACAGAGTTTAAATTGAAAATTTGTGGGTATTAAAATAATTTTCGAAATGAGCTGACAGCTCGATTAAATTCAAAATATACTTTTTTTAAAGCAGAAATTTGGAGAAATATTAAATTTAAAAAATTGTGTGATTTTTTTTTAAATGATACTTTAGTGTATGATAGAGAGAACCACTACCTGGGAAATAAACTTCAATTAGATATTTGAATTATTATTTTTAACAACTAAGCTCTATCTTGAAAAACAGGGCGTCGGAAAATGTCAGTGATACTTTTCTATCTATTCGAATTTGTCGACAGAAAAAATACCTATTCTAAAAGTATTGGTATACGGTAGATGATGCTATTATAATGACCTTTTTTAAATTTTTTAAATCTTACTTTATGGCGATTGGTTTTGAAAACATTACACAGCAAGCGTAACATTCTAGTGAGCACATTGAAAAATGCAATCAGGCAAAATAAAGGAACGAAAGTGTTTTTTGGATTAGTAATTGGATATTTATCATTACAATGCCTTCTAGAATCCTAGAACAGTGCTTATAGGATAGAAATTTTTTCGTTCAGCGAAATCAGATTGATTGAAAAGTATTTATAGACATCTTTCGATGACGCTGTATTTTTAGGAAAATAATTTAGGTATCAATTCGATGCTTTTCCCACAAGGTTTTTTATGTGTAACGTGGTATAAAAAAATTGGTGAAGCTAATTGTAATTAAAATTTTTATACGTTTACCCTTTTTTAAAAATTATTCCCGATTTGAACTATTCTAATGCTAAATCGCGGTTCAATTTATGGGTTAATACCTGTAACTTCTAACTAAAAGTTTTTATTTGAACTCTGCACCTGAGATTATTTAAATGCAGAAACCAGATGTTCCAACTTTTCTTCCCATTCCCCCCTTGTCCAATCTGATATCGAGCAAATATATAGACCTGTTTGAAGTAGCTACTCCAACAAATTAAACCAATAAAATTGCTACTCCTAATTTTTGCGTGTTAAAATATTTTTAATTGGACTAAAGCAGAGGCTGTATTTTTTACTAATGCAATCAGGAATTTGTTTCCAAACTAATAATTCTTTAAAACTAAATATCGGAGGTCAGACATTATTTTTACGATATTTACACAATATATAACAAATTATAACTAATACACTGAAGTGACAAAAGTCATGGGATGACTGTTAATATCGTGTCGGTCCTCCTTTTGCCCGGCGAAGTGCAACAACTCGGCCTGTCATGGAGTCCACAAGTCGTTGGAAGTCCTCTGCAGAAATATTGAGCCATGCTGTCTGTATAGACGTCCATAATTATGAAAGTGTGGATGGTGCAGGAGTTTGGGCACGAGCGGGCCTTTCGATGATGTCCCATAAATGCTCGATGGGTTTCATATCGGGCGATCTAGGTGGCCAGATCATGCGCTAGAATTGTCCGGAATGTTCTTCAAACCAATCGCGAACAGCTCTGGCCGGCGACATGGCGCATTGTCATCCATAAAAATCCCATCGTTGTGTGGGTACGTGAAGTCCATGAATGGCTGCAAGTGATCTGCAAGCAGCTGAACATAACCATTTCCAGTCAATGATCGGTTCAGTTGCACCAGAGGACCGAGTCCATGCCATGTAAAAACAGCCCACACCATTATGCAGCCACCACCAGCTTGAACAGTGCCTTGCTGACAGTTTGGGTCCATGGCTTCGTGGGGTCTGCGCCACACTCGAACTCTACCATCCGCTCGTAACAACTGAAATCGTGACTCATCTGACAACGCCACGGTTTTCCACTGGTATAGGGACCAGTCGATATGCTAACGAGCCCAAGAGAGTCGCTGCAGGCGATGTCGTGCTGTCAGTAAAGGCACTCGAGTCGGTCTTCTGCTGTCATAGCCCAAGGAAGACAAATTTCGCCGCACAGTCCTATCGGACACGTCCCTCGTACGTCCCACATTGATTCTTGCAGTTATTTGACGAAGTGTTGCGTGTCTATTAACATTGACCATTCTACACAGAAGTCGGCGGTCTCTGTCATTAAGTACAGGTGGCCGCCCACTGCGCTATCCATGATGGGATGTGATGCCTGAAATTTCATACTCTCGGCACACTCTTGATACTATGGATCTCGGAATGTTGAATTCACTAACGATATCCGCAATGGAATGACCCATGCGTCTAGCTCCAACTAACATTCCACGTTCAAAGTCTGTTAATTCTTGTCTTGCCGCCATAAATCACGAAAAACCTGTTCACATGAATAACTTGAGCACAAATGAAAGCTCTGGAAAACGAGCTGCGCATTTATACTTTTTTGCTGCGATACTACTGCCATCTGTATATTTGCATATTGCTATCCCTTTGACTTTTGTCACTTCAGTGTATATCTATGCTACAGTAAACATCCGCCAAATAAAAGACTCTATATATTATTTTTATAATAACAATGAATTATTATTGTATAAAAATTATTAATTATTTGCAAACTTAAAAAAAAATAAATTGCCTCCAGTACGTTTTAATGTATAAGGAGAAAAAAAAATCTCATTTAACTTAGCAAGAGAAAAAATATCGTTTGTAATGCAGTTTATTATACACGGAGAGAAAAAAAAATATCGTCTGCGAAAGTATTTAACGCTTACTTTAGTTATGTAATTTACTTTGGCAATTCTCTTACGTATTCAAATTTTGCTGAAAATTGTTTGTTGTTATTCTTTTCTATTTTTATTATGTTTTTTTCTCCCAGAAGGTTTAATTATGAAATTCTGCTTGTTATGAAGGTATATTTAATTTGGTACCAGTATGCATTAATTACTTGAAAGGCTCTATTAAAAGTGCATAAATATTTATATAGGGTGATTCAAAATTCCATGTACAAACATTTATGGGAGTAGAAAACTCAAAAACAAAACAATCACGTCTGAATATATGGCCGGATACCCAAGCCTGACGCTTTAGAGCATTGTTCATTAATGCTTATTGAAATCTCTTTACTAATTATTTAAAATTCCGATTGCATTAGGAGAAATGGTGGATATGCATCTTGCGTATGATGCAATTGGCAGCCAAGGAAGGGATGCAGCACGTTTGTATATCGAACAAATACGAATTGAATCTCTAAATGTTTGGGGAATTGCACCGTTTCTGTGGGAATACGGGACATTTTGAGCTAGTAGACATGATGCACGATGGGCATGAACAATATGCACATCTTTCTTCGAAGAGGAGACATTGTGTAAAGTAGAAGAAACACCAGATACAAACACACGAATCATTGCCTATGATATGGCAGCATCTGAATCTAGTGCTTGCACATTAAACAACGAATAGTTTCGTCCATATCATTTGCAACAGTCCAGTCATAGCTACCTGAGGGTTGTCATCGACATTTGGAATTCGCGCGTCGGTACTTGAATGAGGCTTCCAAGATCTCATCTGAAGAACATTCTCCAAACCGATATGATGACAAGATGGTAAAAGGAATGTGAAGAAGTCGAAATATTCCATTCCACATATAACATAATACCGAAAGTTTCTCTCTACGCTGCCAACTGGAACAGAGCGAATGTCCTTTTCTTCACTGGACACGGCCCATTCCCGACATACCCACACAGATTCCATCAAGTCAACTCTCCTTGCTGTAGCTTTTGGGAAGATAGGATCTCCAATTCACTATGCCACAGAATGCCTACTCACTCTCTCATGGCACACGAGAAAGCCAGAAAGAAGTCTCGAAGAAGAACGGTACAGGAGAGTTGCATCAAATATTCTTTCAGGCGGCAAAATCCACTCCATAGTAAACCATATTCATAAATACCGATACCTCTTCAAGGCCTACAATAGTTGAGACCAGAATTCCCCTTGTGAAAATCAAGCAAAATTCTAACTAAAAAAGTTCCTCAAAAGTGCAGATCTCATGATGGAAATCAAGACCCCCAGGACCCAGTTGGACGCTACGTATTTCTGACTCTATAGTGATTGTTTATTTGCCATACATATGTTCACAATTTAGTTTGTCAATTTTCCTCCTTTTCAGTTGGTAATCTAATTCCCCTGTAACTTCAACCCATAATCACCATTTGTTTCAGTATTCTTGTCTCTATCCAGTTATAACTTCAGAAAAAAATTGAACAGATTCGTGTAAAATTTGATATATGTGAGTGAAATATGTGAGTGGGTATAATTGCTGATTACTTAATCGGACCGTAGTCTTAGCAATCCCCTTGAATGACCGGAATTTTTTTAATTTTTTGGAAGAAGTACCGCGCGAATTACATAATATTATTCTATCGTTTCTTCGGCTTGCAGTATGGTTTCAAAATGTTAGATTTTCAGCTTATTATTATCCTATCATACCTGAATATTTGAATAGTATATTTGCGTCCTAATGGATTGAGCGTGGTGGTTTCGTCCCTTGACCACCACGATTAATCGATTTATCAAGCTTGAATTTCTTCCTGTGGGGACTTCCAAATCTTTGGTCTACGAGACGACGTTGATGCCACAACAGATTTTGTCGCAATAATCTCTGTTGCAGCTGCAAACATCTTGCGAACTACTGGAAATTTTTGAAATGGTTCTACAGTCGATGCATAACAGTGGATGGTAAGAACTATGTTGTGAAACTGAACTTGTACACGTACAGACCCAGTGTAAAGTATTCTGATGATTAGGTGTGTGTCGAAAGTAGTGTTATACCGGTAAAAAGCTCATAATTAAGATAAAAAAAATATAGAATAGCTGTAAAAGGACAGGCTATTAAAAAAAACTTTTATATGCTTAAATATTAGAAGCTAAAACAGCCAAAGAAAAAAAGAGGAGGAAGAAAAAGGAAACAGGCATAGAAAGAAAAAGTGGAGAAGAAAAGAAGAGCCCGCATAATATTCCACAGCTACAGTATTATTAGAGCAAAATTAGTCAATAATAAAATTTACCAAATACAGGTGATTAAATTTTGAAAACAGAAAAATAAAATGAAAATAAACAAGCAAAGTGAAAAATATAAATAAGCAAAAGAAAAAATAAGTAAATAAATGAAAAATAAATGACAGAAAAATTAATTAATTAATATATACAGTGGCTCAGTTTAATAAAAAGTATAGCTTACTTAAATTTTCCCACTCATTGCTGGCTTTTTTTTTCTGTCCATCAGCGCCCTCTAGTGCCGAATTCGCGTTTCCCGCCACACATTCCTATGTGATTCTATTTTGAGTTTTCCACCTCTCTAAAAGTTTGTATTTGGAATTTAAAATCCCTCTGTGTTAATGGATTCAGAGATAATTATATAGCGCACTTTCTATATTTCATCTTATTTTTTAATTGTGTTTCTTTCTAAATGAATAATTTAAATTCTTGTTTTTACAATCATATGCTTTCATTTCATGATAATATTTTACCAAATATGGGATTATATTTTTGTAATTCTCTACTTTAAATATTTTTATGCCCTTCAAAAGGATTTGAAAGATCCATACTTGAAATGGTATATGTTTTCTCTTTTGAATGGCATTCTTATTGGATGCAAACAATAAATATGATAGTTAAAAAGAAATCTGCATAATGTAAGTAAAAGAAATAAACAGATAAAACCTTAAAAGCTTTCAGAGTAATTTTTTTTTGAATATCCTTATTTGACAATTTTGATAGAAAAATTCAGTTTAACGACTTCTAAATCTTCCAAAAGGACGTCCTTTCCTGCATAAAAATGTAATAATTTATAAGCGTCAGGAAATATATATTTTTTTCTCTTTCCGACATCTTGCTATAAAAATGAGGTTTATAACTAGGAAGGGCTTAATAAATTTTATTACTAGATATGTCCTGTTTCCTTTTATTTGATGAATGGATTTATTGTTTTATTGGATCATTTATTTATCGTACAAGATTTCCTGTGCATTCTGGTAACTATATATGATTATTCATACGAGTTTTATTACTCGATTTATAATAGATATACCCAGCGTTTTCATTTCTTTTTGGATGTGATAAGTCCACGCTTATTTTCCTAGAGGAATCTTTTAAATAAAATAAAAGTTAAAATTCGTTATAATTTAGATGACCTATTGAGAATTTTCAATTGAATAGAAATGCGTCGTTTCAAAATTGGGATTGACTGTTCTTGGACATTGGATAATTAATTTTTCAATATATTCATTATCTCATGTCCTGTCTGTTCTAATTTATTTAAAGTGCAAGGACACATGAATCTAGTTTAACTACTCTGTTCCAAGTAATCCGAAAGTGATGACTGTTAACTGTCAGCATTTATTGGCACCACTGGGATATTGTTTAGAATTGATCCGCCTAACAAAAGCATAAGTTTGTATGTAATAGTAATCTTTTCTCCACAGATTTCCAAAATTGAAATATTTTTTAATCGATTTTTAATCGATTTTTCATGTCAGTAATTTTAAATAGAAAATTTTGATAAATTAAAGAAGCTAAACGCTTTTTTTCAGATCATTTTCTAAAAAGCTGATTTCAGCATATCGTGCATTAAAAAATATCATTTTTTTAAAAAAAATTCGAAATATAATATAGTATTTAAATATAGGATCAAATCCTTTTTTTTAGAATTATAAAATTGCATAAAATGATGCCAGAAAAGGGGAATTATTTGGAAAAGCAATCAGAATTTTGCTCCAAAATTAATTAAAATAGTATTTGATTTAAATTTTAATTTATATAATAGCACAGCCTTTATAATGAAAGCACAGAATTACATATCTTTCATTAATTCACTACAAAGTTTCGAGGGCTCATGAGTTCCTAAAATTTTCGGGTAATTGCATACCGTATCTAGTTCATAATTTTGTCCCGATTAGGTTGCATGTGTACTTTAATACACATTATACAATTTTTTTATTTAAATAATACAAACAAATCTGACATATCGTGAATAGTTATTTATGTCGTTAATCAAAGTAATTGCACTGATGAATGCAACAGCAGATCATCTAATAAATTTCTAAATGGCCAAGAAGCGTTGAAGGTTGAAATAAAGTGATTTCTGAATTTGAGATCTGAATGCTGTCGATATGAGAATCGGGGGAGTCATATCTGTCTCTCCGAGCCGCCCATAGTCACACAGAATAAACCATAAAACTGAATGACCGTAACAACAATATTGGCGGGAACTGTGGTTGAGTCCTAATTGCAATAATCGGTTACGGTACAACTCTTCTCGCAAGAAGTACGTTCCGTCATCGATTGGAGGAGCGTAACCCCCCTCCCCCGCCTAATAGTGTATCCTCTAGAATGACGAGATCCAACCTACATTCCGGAAGTATCCCATCCGCATTTATAGGTGCCCTTCCTCTTCCGGCTATAGAAAAGACTTGGTATATATATCTATTCGGATATCTATCTATATTTTGATGTAACTCATATATATATATATATATATATATATATATATATATATATATATATA
>JAOUZG010026507.1:3067013-3079631 GCA_026289955.1 Argiope argentata | reverse complement strand
TTTGATTTGAAATGTGAAACAACTTATGATTATTTGAAATTTTTTTCTTCAAAATTACGAATATAAATAGTCTGTAGAATGAAGGATATGTTTTTGCCTTTTCCGTAGAGAAGTAATCCGATTCCATAGCTCAAAAATTTGAAAGGCATGCATTTAAATTTCCGAGGGCAAAATTATTTTACACAAAAATTTCCAAGCAACATTATTAAATGCAACCAGAAAATTCGTCTATCATTATTTTTATGTAAAAAGAAGATTCCACAGCAATATTTTAAAAAGATTCGAATTGTTTCGAACTTACCTAAAATAAAATCTTTGGTAGCAAGAGAATATTCACCGACAAAAGAAATCAATTGCAAAGTCTTCAAATACATTCATAGCAAAAATAAAATAATTAATTTAAGCCATGATTTACAATTTAAAATGTTAAAAACAACAATAGTAGCAAAAGATTGAAATGAAATCTGCTTTGCATATTTCAATGTATCATGTCAGAACATCATTACTTGAGCGGCCAAGCACCACGTGCTCGTGCAAGTTAAATTATATTTTTATTCATTATAATGGTTTCAGTGAATGAGTCACTTTAGTATTGCAAACGATCCAAAAAACTTTGTCACGCATTTATTGTTTGAAAAAAAATATCCCATTTCATATTTATTTCATTTCGCATAATCACGTGCTCAAAATGACATTTTTTCTAGGTTTTATTTGCTGTAGTCCCTAACTTATTTTTTTCACAACTTTTGTAAATGGGATGGCAAAGCATTATTAAAAGCTGATTTTTTGAGATGCTCGTGCAGATAATAAAAATTTTATTTTTCACCTACGGATTTTTGGTGGCGTCAGAAAACTCATTCTCAAAACAATATCAAGTTCTGACATAATAAAAAACATGTTATTCACCAGCTTTTATTGAGATATATGTCATAATGCAAAACAGTTTGTATAATCCTGTAGGAAACTATTCAACTGGAGATAAAAGAAATGCATTGAAAAATAGGTTTACCTTTGTAACAGCAATCAAAATAAAAGTATTTACCATAGAAGACAAAGCGGGTAAAAAAAAATTCCTCTTTGCAAGCTGGAAGACAAAAGTAGATTCCTTCAAATCCAAGTTATTATCTGCCAAGATAAATTGTTGATATTAGAAATGGTCAATATTGGGGCTTGAAAATAAATCACTTTTCAGCTCCTAACTTCTAAGATTTTGCAGTTATCGGAAAACTTCAAATACAAAAGTTGTTCGTCTTAATAAGGCACTAATTTAACTTATTGAATTAATTTTTTTACCTTCAATATTAAGAAAGTTGCAACGAAATGAATTTTCAACCCATTCCCACCCCCCTTTGAGCCAGATGAATCATTTACGAACTCGACCGAGATTTTTACATTCCTAACAACATATAGCAAGCTAGTTAAAATCCAAACAAAATGAATCTAGTTTTCACATTGAAATGGCAAGATGGGAAAAAGGCTGTACTCATGTTTATAACTTTTGAACGAAAAGTGGTTTCGAGATCTAAGGACAAAGATCGAAGAACTATAGAAATTTTCTGGATGTTATGTGAACCATTGCAATAGACAATCTTCCTATAGGTTATCTACCAAAAAAGTTAAATCTTGTAAGAAAGTTTCACTAAGGAGAATAGTTCTTGTCGTACAGTTAATAATAATTAAAAAAAAGTGGAAAGAAATGTTAAAATAAAATCAGCACACTATCGAGTGAAAGTTTTACTACAGGTATTTTTTTTAAAAAAATATTTTTTTACTAAAATGATTTTTAAAGGGTAGAATTTTATTAAAGTAATGCTACAAGTTCATTTTCAAAAAAAAAAAAAAAAGACTATTTTATTTTTTCCTCCATGTTTTCCATGTTGTTCTCGTGTTCTGCTTTACGACGGAAGGAGGGGTGCAGTGGCTTCTGAGGATATGTACCCATGAACCCTTGAGGGCAGAAGTCTAAAGCTCACACGTGTCACAGACCCTTTTTACAAGACGATCTTCATTCATGCATTTCATTCATCCACAGATTGTAATTTAGATCTGGAACAGAGAACAATCACCTCTGATCCATTCCCCCCCCATGTGTGAGAAATCTCTATAAAAATTTCATATTATATAAGACCCAGGATAATTAATTTCTTTCTTTTTACGCTAATCTGTTGTTGTACCGCCCTGCGAGTAGACATGTCTTGCCCGTGCCTCTTGTAAATAGATCATTCTGGGAGAAAACAAAACGGGTCATGCAGGGAGAAACACGCGCACGCACGCACACGCACGCACGCACACACACACGCACACGCGCGCGCACACACACACACACACACACACACACACACACACACACACACACACACACACACAGGCTGTCCAACCAGGGCTGTCTTGGCCATAGTATATATATGAAATTTTGCTTTATTCCATCATCTGGTTTTAGTTGTTGTTGTCACCAAATAGAAAATTATTTTATGCTCAGTAATATCTAAAGTATTTCATTAGTAAAGTAAAAGAATTTTCATAAAGCATCAATTTAGTATGAAATTTTAAGTATTTTGTGTAATTATTTAAAACACTCAGTTACACTACATTATAATGTCTAAATTTTCAGAATTAATTAAAAATCTTTCACTCAACTAGATATGTTTTTTTGGAATTTTATTTTGGCAATAGTAATAAAATCAAATTAAATTAGTTCGGAGGAAACTTTATACGCAGAATATCATTTTTTCCCCTCAAAATGTCACATTCATATTTTCAATAATGTAAGAAATTCTAAAATATCTGAAAATAATTATCCTTATTATATTAATTAATTTTAAAACTTAAATTTAATTGAATGAAACATTTTTTAAAACCTTTCACTAGTTCGAAAACTCTAAAAGTTTCTTGTTCTGCAAAATGTATTTCATTTTTTAATAAGAATTATTTTCTTTTTTCCATTACGGGAAATTAAATTCAAAATAAGTTTGAAAAAAAAATCTTTACTGATTAGCTTTTACAATTATCAGTAATATGGAAAATGAAGTTTTAATTTAATTTTATCGAAAACTGGTAAGTTTTTGAATTGAAACAGAAAGTAAAATAATAAAGTATTTCTTAATAATTATTCATTTTTAATTGAAAATTTTAATTTAACTTGATTTGTTTCATGTTTGTGCTTTGATGGAATTTTCTAATCGATTTAATTAAATTTTATATAAATCTAAATAATTTTAATTAAATTTAATTTAAACGTATATTTATAGTCATTAGAGTTGGAGATTGTAGAAATTTTCCGAACGTTTTATACTTTATAAATATCTTAAATATTTGTTTTTGTATATGTATTTCACCTTTTAGTTTAATATTATTAGAACAGAATGAAAATAAATGTTAAAAATATATTCTTATTTCTAAAACTAACTGTATTAAAGTGACGAAGAAGATTTTGTATGATATAAATTATAACTAGAGATAATTGGATTCGTTCAAGTAGATTTATTTATTTTAGAAAATTTTTAAATTGCGTTTCAAAATTGGGTCTACAAATCCAAAAGAATCCTTCTAATTTGTGCATGGAGAAGGTTAAGCGGATTTCACAAATGATAATGAAATTTGAATCTGTTTAGCATGGAGATTCTCGCTTCCTTTAAAAATTCAATAATGATGTTTCTTGGTTAACGAACCTATTGCTGATGAACTGCCGCTCTTCGTTATCTTTACGCTTACTGTTATGGAGGCTGAACATAGTACCGATATGATTATATGTGCTGACCTGTCATTCAAAGTATCCGGATACTTTGAACGAACATGAGACTTTATTATTTCTTCTAAGAACAGGAAAGATTGTTGCACTTTGGTGAACTTTTTACTAACTCGTATATGAAATATATTATGGAAAAGTGTTATAAATGTTAAAAAAATAATAATAAAAAACAACAACACGAATTTCAGATTTTGACGAATTTTTACGTTTCACAGCTCGTTTGTGTTAGATGAATGAGATTTGCCGTAAGGCCTTACATCCAAATTTGTAGATTTCTGTAAAATTTTGAAGAAAATCTATCCATAGAAAGCCTGCTTGTCTGTTAAAGTATCAAATTAAATCGATAACTACAAAATTAAAAGAGCTAGTTTTACAGAATTTACTGTACCCGCAAGGCATTTCTCTTGGCATAGCATTCAAGAAGAAAAATTAGCTTTTAACTTAAGTCTAGCCTCCACCCGATATGACCCTCCTTTACACAACATCAAAGAAATATAAAAATATATTCAGAAATTATCGAAAATGACTACAAAACAGTTTTTTATAGACGCATTCAGAAATATTTAGACTTTTAAAATTGTAAAAATATATGTCCGTAGACAAAACACAGGCGATCATTTCGCTCCTTGGGAGATTCGTTCTGTCTCTGCAGTTTGCAGTTTGATTTAAATAAAGACGGTTCTTTCGTTCATCAAAACTCTCTCTTTTTCTTAAGCGTGGACATTATTTCTCCGATATTCGCTAACCGAACGTTTCTTTCCTCTTCCGGTCTGGGTTGAATTTTTCTTTTTGGAGGGCATAATGAGATTTGAATCACTTTTTAAAGTCAGACGTAAATAAAGAAATGCATCGCATATGTATACCACAACTCTTGCTATTTGCACAAGCGCAATTTGAGATTTTCGCGCATGCACAGATAAGTCAAAGTTAAAATCGCAATTATAAAAATATATTTTTATTTTTGTATAACTTAAACGAACTAAAACCTTCCCCAAAATGATATAGAAATCTCCAATATCCGTTAACTATTTCTCGAGTTTTTGTAGTTCAAACATACAGACGCTTTCAGGAGACTTCATTTTATACTATGCATGGATTTCATTCACAGGTTTAGCATTTACAATATCGATTATTATCAAATTTTGAATAAAATAGGCCAACTTTAATATTATAAGAGAAATAATATTAAGGGAATTTTTCTAATTCTTTAAAACATATTCATTTTAATCAGCTATTGTTCAGATAACATGGTATTTTTATTAATATTATTTATATTATACTTTTACTGTTATTTTAATAAATTTTTCAGTTTAGTAGATAATTCAAAACCGACATCACGCATCTATGAAAACAAATGTTCGATTTCATTTGTACTCATTCAAATTCATTGTCCTGAAAAAGAAAGATTTTATTTTACAGTCAATTTAATAAATTTAACCATTAAATAAATATTCTAAGCTTTGTTTCTGTTTCTGTTTCCCTCTTAAAGCTTAGTATCGCGTTTTCTATATCATTAGAATCTCGTCTGGTGGAAGGTTATGAATGTGTCAGTTTCTCACATTTTCAAGCTCCGATAGGCTTATGATCGCGATTAAATGCTGCTCTTGAAATATCGCCAACAGCAAATCACTCGTGGTATTGGATTTTTATTGCAGATTTCAGAACCTTGTGACTTCCTATGTAATATTTGAGGCCTGGAACTTGGTTTCTTTTTAAACTCGCTTCGAAAGATTAAACTTATTTTTTTTTGTATCTTTGCTGCCAAAAATTCTAGAAATATTAAAATCTTCTGGAAAAATAAATATATTCAAAATTCAGATGCAAAATAAAAATAGAGATTTTTAAAAATAAATATTCACTTGTAACAACAGTGTAATAAAAGGAATCTCAAAAAGTAATAGACGTCTAAATACTGAAGTAAGATTTTAATGAAGAATTTATTACAAATAATTAAATAGTACGTTTCCATTATGAACAATTATGAAAATAATATAAAAATATTTTGAACTATAGGAAAAAATATTTGGAAATAATGCTGGGAAATATTAGATATATCAGTATTACTTATTTCTAATACATATTAATCAAAATTTGTACGTATTTAAATTGTCTGAAGGGCCCAAGAAGTTCACAGATATATATAATTTTTTTAATACATTTATAACTCTCCCAAATTGAAATGCAACTCTAAAACTCTCTAATTTTAATGTAACTCTAAAACTCTACAATTTTAATACAACTTCAAAATTCTCTACAACCTTAATGCAACTCCAAAATTCTTTACAGCTATTAAAAAAATTCTAAAACTCTTTACAATTTTTTACAACTCTAAAACTCTACAACTTTCATACAAATCCAAAACTCTCTACAATTTTACACAACTCTAAATCTCTACAACTTTAATATAACTCCAAAATTCTCTACAACATTAATGCAACTCCAAAATTCTCTACAATTATAATACAACTCTAAAACTATTTACTATTTTTACAACTCTAAAACTCTCTACAACTATAATACGACTCTAAAACTTTCTACAACGTTAATACAACTCTAAATCTCTCTACAACTTTAATACAATCCTAATGCCTTAATATGATGATAATTGTTTTTGAGAAAAAAAAATGTTACATCAAAGAAAATAATATAAATAAATATTTTTTACTAGAATTATGTATTCAACTTTGCCCATAATATATTGTTTTCAAAATTATTCGTAATGAAAATGTACTTCTCAATTTAGCTTTACTTCGATATTTATTAGCAGAATTCCAAGTACTTAAAGCATAACAAATATTTATAGCAAGATTAAAGTTACTACATAACAAATCAGATGATGAAAGCCACGTGAAATAAATGTTAGATTTAAGGACGTAAAAATATATTTAAAATTGTTTGGAAAATCCTTCCGATAATATACGATGGCAAGTAAATTTAGCTCGATGACGAATGGCGAAGTTTTATACCATAAAGGAAAGTACGAAAACACAAATAACAAAATACCACAGAAGTGTGCATAACAGCACATACAGGAATCCACCATAGAAGCACCAGCAGTACAAAGCGCTCAAAGAGAACTCACCGGACATCTACATTCCAATGAGAGAATTGGCTCAATCGCTTATCTTGTATGTATACCTCCGCTTATATATTTTCCATAGCGGGATATGGAATGTTTGGGAAGAAACTACGAATCTCGAATCCTAATAAAGATATGCTCAAAATGTATTTGAGGTTCGCAACGCATTCCTTAGTCTTTTTTTTATCGCCAAAGTGGTGAATTTATAGCAAAACATTGTTTCAGCACTTATTTATACTCGTTAGAGCTATATGTGCCAGTGTCCTGGCATAGGGGTTACTTATCTTCCCCGAGAGCAGGGCGTCTCGGGTTCAAGCTTGATTACTCTTCTGTGTTCTATCTGTAAGGTATATGAATGTGCCCCCCCCCCCCCTGTAAAAAGGGGCCGTGAAAGCGACTGTGAAGAGCGTGTAGCCAAGTCGGTACTCTTGGCCCTAGTTGGCCCTACTACAAAGAAGAGACGCTCCTTACGGCTTAAAACTCGTTGATGCCTCGGCGAAGATTGTCGATGGCAAGCGCCATTAACAACAACAACCGAGCTATCTGTAAAACGATCTTCTTCCTTTTCAGATCAACTGCGCTTGAAAGTAATATTACATATTCGTAACGACTTTAAAATTTTAAAGAATTTTACTAACCCGTAAACAAGCTCATTTAATATAAATAATGTACACAAAATTTCTAATTTAAAGTATATATAGTATTATCAAAACAAAATTTTGACATTATCCGCAACATTATTTCTAATTAAAATTTTTTTTTAAATCAATAAAACCATATTTTTTTGGATACTTATGTATTATACCGTCCTACTTTATCGCCAAATTTAAAGTCGTCGCCAATGAGTTGCTAAACCGCCAATTATGGGAATCCGGCAATGGTGTAATCCGTTGATCTTTATCGCCAAATTTAAATCCGTCGCCAATGAGTTACTAAACCGTTGGCGATCGTCGGCGAAGGCGGTATAATACGTAAGTACCTTTTTGTATACAGTTGCGACGACCCTTTTTAGTAGTTTTCCTTGTGGTAAAATATTCACAACCTCATTAAATAAATGCTGATTTAGCGGACTGTAATTAACTTTTAATCACACTCATTAATTTGATGAGAGCTGATGTTACCCACATCTCAAATGCTCGACATTTTTTTTTACAGATGGTAGTATGCACAGATGCACCTTATCTAATTAATAATGCAATTCTGCAGGCACAATAAATAATGATAAATATGTTTGAGAAGATGACTAAAAAATAAATTAATCAGGAGTATAGATCTCTTCTGAAACTTTCTTGCATAATCTATACTACTATTATAAATGTGAAAGTTTAGATGAATGGTGTTAGTCAATCCCGCTGGAGCGACTGGACGAAACTGGATGAAATTTAGCACAGAGATGGATTATAGTCCAGAATAGGACATAGGGTACTATTTATTCCGTTTAATTAAGTGGTTATTTTTTTAATGATCAAGAACTAACTTTCTCGCCAAGTATCTTCATTTCCCCAACGCCAAATGAAATTAGGCTTAACATGTTTTCGACCGATTATTTCAAACGATTCTGTTTATTTTCATAATGTTTGATGCATTTAAAATTAAACATTGTTCACTAATAGATCTTTCTGATTCATTCTGGAGTGCTTTTGAATTAAAATAAAGGTACCTTTCCGTTAGCCGAGCTCTAGCAAAAAATCGCCAAATAAATTTGGCGAAATTCTACATTAGTTGGCTATTTTTGGCTTCACATATTAAATTGCATTTTTTAAAGACAATGCGTTTACATGCATGCGAAAGAACAAACCAAGAGGGTGATCTAATTTCAGAAAAAGCTGGGCATCTATTGTTTCTGTCTAGCTTTTTAAATTTTGTAGTTATCTTATTCATGTACATTCGCACGGACTTTGATTTCACTGTGAATTAATTATGCCCAAAATTTGAAGATCTATAACAAATTTTGACTATTTCAAGTCCATATATCAAAATACATCCATCTAGCTCAAAGCGGTTTTGAGTTACTGATTGGCAGTTTTAATTCCAATGTTATGTTTTCGTATCCAAGGTAAACTAAAACGCGGAGAGTCGTCAAAATCACGAGTTCGGTGTGTTCGACGATTACAATATTTTCCATAACTTCAAAAAAGTAGAAAATGCTGTTTTTTAAAATTTTTCTTCTAAAGAATCGAAAAATTTCTTCAAGTAAATAAAATTTATGAAATGAGTTAAGTTTTTCAAACACAATTGCTGAAACCCGAATCGATCAAAAGAACATTAACGACTAAAGAACCTTTAATTGATATCGATTAACGTTTTTTAAACGTTTCTTTTTCTGGAAATTTGCTGAAGATTGAAAGAATTTCTCCGTTTTCATTAATATACATTTGCAGTGGTTTTTTTTTTTCAATTAAAAAAAAAGGTTATTGTCCTTCCGTTGGATCGATTTAACACTCAATTAAGTGTATTTGGTTTTACTATTAACTGTTCTGGAAGAATTGTCTTTTTTTTTCTTTTTTTTTAAATTATAGACCTGGCAAAATGTAATTTAATATGAAGATAGTTCTTTAACCTTTCGCTTTTATTTCGGAAACGAGTCTTGATTTTGTGTTGTGAGTAAGTTTTATTTTTTGATTCTAATGCTCTGATTTAGATTGCAATAATCGATTTTTGATTGATTGATTTTTATTATTTACTTAAGGTTTACAGTAAATCACCTGGACTTTTTTCTTTGAACATTCTCCCCCCCCCCCACGGGGCAGTTCAAAATGAGGATGAGATGTTTTCGGCATGGTGGTTGAATCTCGCCACTCTTGGAGGACACACAAATAGGTGGTGATTGGACTCCTCACATTGATGACGGGACATACTTCCTACGGGAATGGTTGCACCGTGGCCGGTGATGACTGTTAGAACTCAAACACAGTTTCTGACAGTGTTGCTGTTACGGTTTTCCGGTCATTCAGCTTTATGGTTTATTCCATGTGCCTACGGGCAGATCGGAGAGTCTAATATGATTTACTTCCTTTGAACGTTCTATTAAGTTTTTTTATTAAGTTTTTGCGTTTACTTTGTTGCATAATAGGGAAGAACAATTTGCATTTTGAAACTTTTCCCTTTGACCGATTGAGTTCATAATTCGATATATGTTTATTATTTTGATGTTAAAACCATAGGCTAATTTTCATAATCTAGCTAATTTTTTTTTCATGTCAGAACATGATGTTGTTTTTGGGATGAGGTTTTTGGCGTCAACAGAAATCCGTTGGCGAACAATTGAAATTTTATTATCTGCACGTTCATCTAAAAAAATCAGCTTTTAATAACGCTTTGCCATTGCATTGACAAAAGTTCTGATTAAAAAAAATAAGTTAATGACGACAGCAAGTAAAACCTAGAAAAGTGTCATTTTGAGCACGTGATGATATGAAATGAAATAAATAGGAAATGGGATATTTTTTAAAACAATAAATGTGAGACAGAGTTTTTTTTTGATCGTTTGCAATACTAAATTGACTCATTCAATGAAACGATTAAAATGAATAAAAATATAATTTAATTCGCACGAACTCGTGGTGCTTGGTCGTTCAAGAAATGATGTTCTGACACGATATATCGAAATATGCAAAGCAGATTTCATTTTAATCTTTTTTTGTCACTAGTGGCGCTGTTACCTGCCACAATAAGTTCATTATGGTCGCATTACCGCATGTACACGCTACTTCCATTGCTATCCCGACGCCATTTCACATTGAAAAAATATTAAAAGGAATTTACTGATCACCGTGTATATAGAGTATTATTCTACAAAATTCTTTCCCCATTTTATTTTTCTATTTTATAATCTTGATTTCTCTTCAAATTATCTCTGGAATTGATTATTATTTTTATTTTTTTGTAGATTCGAGAAATCAGCTGCAGTTGGAAAGTGGGATTCTCGTAGCCGTCCCAATCCCAGAGGAATACCACGAACAGGGCCTTCGAACAGAATCTGTAATTGAAGAAGCTCTGAATGAAGCCAGGCAAGTAGTTTTAATTTTCACATTCTATGTAAATAGATGATGAGAAGTATTGCCAAAAAGTTCAATTTCAGGCTGTTGATAAAATTCAACGTTTTAAACTGCATTGAGACTATATAAAACCATTTTTATCTTCATTTATCCAATTTTATTTATTTGATATTTATCAAGATGCATTTTGGAAATCAATTTTTCTCTTCTCTCTTGATGCAGTAGACTTTTGAAATTTTACATAGTGCTTTTTTGATAATGAAATGCCATTTTTCTATTCTTAAATAAAAATCAAGCGATTGACTTAATTTTTTTTCCATATAAAGGGAACGGCCCCCTTTTGAATATTTCAATTTGAAATATTTCAAAATGTTGTAATTTTTTTTAGAAGGGAATGATCAATTACTGTCTTAAAAAATAGATTTAAACTATATTAAAAACAATATCATCCATAATGCTATTATCAAAATCTGAAAAACTTGTTATTATTTTTTTTATATGAAGTATATAAATTGTAGTTGTCAAAAAATTATCACGGTGATATTTTGACAAATCCTTATGACCTTAATTTTATGCCGGGTGGAAAGGGAATAGCAATTTTATTTGAGAATGTGCGAGAAAGTTTTGGGGAAACCTTTCCCGATGGTTTGTTACATTTATTGCTATTATAGTTCTTTTTTTATTTGTTTGTGAACATAATAACTAAAAAACGGAACAAACTTTGAAAGTATATTTGAAAAGTGTTTTTTTTTTGCATCAAAACTAAAAGCCTCTATAAGCGTTTAGAGGCTCTTTCCGTTGATAGGAGAAATTTATCAACGGAAAGTCTGCTTATAAAATAAGTGTGCTTGCAGAAAGAGAAATTAAAAAAGGAAAAGCTATAGATGAAATGGTGCTAGCGAGCGCGTGGTTTTATCATCAACAAAGTAGAGCTGTATCAAATTCTAGACTAGATCTGACCAAGGTCGACGATTTGCCAATGCATCGACTCATGCATTTGTAAAACGTTATAATTGAAAAAAAAAAAAAACAGCAAAAAGAAAATGAAATTTATGATCACAAATTTCAAGTTATCACTTGAGAACATTATTATTTTTAAGTCATTATTTGTTTTTATTAATTTAAGTCATTAATTAGTTTAAACCGTTTTGAAATAATCACGAGACTTTCCTATCAGTCTCTATTCCTCTATAATATATATAACGATAATTTTCTTAAATTTTCATTTTCAGTTTCGCTAGCTGACAAACGAAGTTTCGGAGCTCGACAGCTTTTGAGACGAAATAACAGCTATGATGTCATAAGTCTTCGCTAGCTTTTTAAAAACTCATTTGCTGTCAAAAAAAGTATTTGTAGTAATAATGCGATACTGGTAAAAGCAAGTAAAAATATATGGGGTTAAAAGATGTGGATGGATATTGCCGTTTAGGCTTTATTCATTGCCTACATGGTTTCGAGCTTCAATTATTCAAAACCTCCTAACAAAAAAACATTATGTTATCACATGATAAAATAAAAAAAAATAAAGTAATTTTTGTAAACGATGCTTTTGCTGTTTCACTCTAATAATATGGATGTCATAACGTGCTTTGTTATTTGTGTGCATTTGCGATATGACGACTTAAAACTACAAAATGCTTCATCGGCAGTTTAAAACTTATTTTTTTTCCTCTAAATTTCCTTTGAAGGTAACTTCCATGTAAAGACGATTTTTATACGAGATGGGCGCCATTGGTGATCAGTAATATAATATAATATAATATAATATAATATAATATAATATAATATAATAT
>JAOUZG010026507.1:3056007-3066026 GCA_026289955.1 Argiope argentata | reverse complement strand
TATGTTGTCTTTGCAACCAAATTTTAGAACTGTACAAAAATGGATTCCATTCCTTAATGAAAAGATTGTTCGTCCTTTCGTGCGGTTTCAATTACACTTAAAGCTACAACAACGATCTAGATTGATATGGATTTCAAATTGGATTTTATTACCAAAATTGTAGATTTACATCCAAATTTTGCTCAAATCCATCAAACTATGGTTGCTTATTTGATTATTTACAAAAGTAATTATAAAATGCTTATTTTATTGTTTACAAAAGTTGTAATCTTAAAACCCTTATTTGATTATTTATAAAAGTTGTCTTTACAAAAATTGTAATCATAAAACCCTTATATTATTATTTGCAAAATGTGCTTTATTATTTACAAATGTTGTAATTATAAAATGCTTATTTTATTATTTACAAAAGTTGTAATCATAGAACCCTAATTTGATTATTTTCAAATGGTGTAATTATAAAATGTTTACTTTATTGTTTACAAAAGTTGTAATCTTAAAACCCTTATTTGATTATTTACAAAAGGTGCTTTATTATTTACAAAAGTTGTAATTATAAAATACTTATTTTATTGTTTACAAAAGTTGTAATCATAAAACCCTTTTTTGATTATTTACAAAATTTGTTTTATTGCTTACAAAAGTTGTTATTATAAACTATTTAGTTTATTGTTTACAAAAGTTGTAATCATAAAACCATAATTTGATTATTTACAAAAGTTGTAGTTATTAAACACATATTTACCATAATTTATAATCGTAATTTAAAAAACCTATATTAAATTGCTAATTTTTGCATTTGGTCTTTTTTTTACCGAAGTAATATTTTATCAAATTTTGTATCCATCAAGTGAAAGTAGAAATATTTGGAATGAATATTCTTTTTTAAAAAATATTCTATGAAGTTACAAAATGTGCCATTTCAGGAAAGTGAAATATAAGAAAATTGAAAAAAGGTGGAAAAATGACTGTTGGTTTTTACAAAATTAAACAGTTAAAGCACATTAAATATCTCTTGACGAACATTTTATATTTTTAACCGCATATCATGATATGTAAGTATATTTCAACTAAAGAATATATTTAACACTTGAATTGCTTAACTGCATTTCCAAGATGTCTCTCTAGAAACGAATAACATATGTCAAATCTAATAAAAAAATATTCATAGGTGTTATAATTCAGCATGAATACCATGAATTATTCTTAAGGATCTCATATGTCCTGAGAACTTTATCAGATTAAAAGGAAACACAATCCTTAAACAGAAGATATTCTAATTAAATGATGCAAAAAAAGGGGTCAAATAATAAAACTATATTTCTTGCATAATTTATAGGCTTTTGAGCTATTGTACTCAAGATTTATCTAAGGAGGAGCAATTTAAGATGTTTGAAATAACGAAGCAAGAGTTCTTAATCACTGCAGCTGTGTGTTTCATAACATGAAGAAGGAAGTTTTGCAATCGCAATAATTTCTTATTTCAGCTTCTGATTGCTGAATTTATGTGATTCGTTTAGTTAATGCGGCAGTGATTCTTCGAATGAAATACGAATAGTAGGAACTGTCATTTAAAGTAGAATTATTTTTTATACTTCATGAATCTGAACTTTTTAAAAAGGCTTTAAACGTGAAATAATTAATTTGGATTAATTTATTTATAATCCTTTCACAATTAATAGAATTATATGGTGGATGTTGAATTGAGATAATTTATGGTTAGGAACTCTAACCTTATATCTGAGTTCGGGTTTCTTATAAATAAAAAGAACCTCGTTAATTCTCGCGTTTATATGCGGAAAAAATTAAGGAAAATTAGAACTTCTGATATGAAACATTAAAGCATAATGATATTTTGCATTTATTCGCCCATCTGTGTATCTTTTTAAAATTAACTATTGATTATAGCAATAATAATATGCACATGCAAAAAAAGAAAAAAATGTTTTTATTATTGTTACGTCTTTAGCGAAGCGGGTTCGGATAGAATTGACTTTATTTGAGAACAGCACAAACAAATATATTTACAGCTATTTATAGGATGACTTGATAAAGTAAAACTTCGGATAAACACAATCCAGCAGTCAACAGTCACTTTCAGCGTAAATGCAAGCCTTACGCACAATAAAAACAGACTGCAAAACAACTATCTTATATCGCAGTAAATAGTAAATCGCAGCGAGCTCAATAATAATACGCTAACAGCAAACGTAAACCCAGTTTACTAATCCTCTAGTCCAGCAAGACGCTTCTCTTCCGAGAGAAAACTCTTAACTAACTGCTGGAACTACGACAATCCGTCCTTTACAGCCGAGCGAGCGCGTGCCTAAAAGCACGTGAAGCAACGCGGTGCTTCACGTATGATCCAGCGGCTACCAGACTATTCCTTTCGCCAAACCAACCCGGTTGGCGCGAAGCTCCTCGTCAAACGACGCCAACTTCGTCCTGCTTCCGCGGCTCTCGCCCGCTTATAACAATATTTTTAGTACTATTATCGATTTAAGTGCAGTTACTAAAATAGTGAAAGGTATTGTTAAAGAATATATGTAAAAATATTTAAAAAACGTTTTTTTTTGATTAGGGGAAAAAAACTCAATACCGAAATAAACTTTTTACTATTAAAAGTTTTTGTTTGAATTTTGAATTAGTATGCAAATTGTTTTGAAAGATTTACATAATTCGAAGAAAATGTTTAAACTGGATCTGATTTTCTATTAAACTTTTAAGTCAAACACTTTTCTGCCAAATACCTATATCCAGGAAGTAAGAATCTGCCAACTTTTGTGGTTCTAGTTCTACAGACCTATTCTATTGAGCGTTTTGCCTGAATTTCAATCTTGCGTATCTATCATACAGTTCACGTATAATATTTTAGCCTGTAAATATCCAATTAAAAAGAAGACAGGAATTGAGATTTCTTTTCTGTTCATTGTGGGATTTATATTATTACGGAAGGGCCGGGATGGCTTGGTTGGTAGAGCGTTGGACTCGTACTCCTTAGATTACGGGTTCGAAGCTCACCGGCCAAAAGACTCCCCCAGTGTATGACGGCTGGCGCTCGTTAAATCTGTTCGTGGTAGCAATGTCCTCCATATCGAGGGTAATATCACTGGGGGGTACTGGGCTAGAGGTGTGATTGTTCTCTGTTCCAGGTCTAAATTACGATCTGAGATGAATGAATTAATTTGTATGAATGAAGTCCGCCCCCTATAAAGGGTTGTGACGTGTGAGTAGCTAAGTCGTACTCTTGGCCCTAGATGGCGCTACTTGTAAAGCAAAGAGACACATTTCTTAGGCTTAAATCATTTGCTGATCGTATCAGCGGGGGCTTGTCCAAGGCAAGTGCCATTAGTCACAACAACAACAACATTATTACGGAAAAATTCCGTTCGGAAGATGCTCAGTGAAAACTCCACCTGAACAGAACTAACTATTCGTGTAGAATAATGTGATAACAATGTATTATCCTACATGAATCGTCTAAACTTAGGCAACAAGACACAGACGAACCAATCACTAAACAGGAAGAAATCAGTAACACACAAGCAGCCATTCGTTAATAAACAACTGTAACAGAAAAAGGGCCCTGAATGAACTTGATGAAGGTCAACACTCCGAAGAGAGAATTTGTTCGACTACTCCCTTAATTCGATTCGAATACCGCCTTACTCTTGTTTGTGTGTAAGCCCTTTTTATTTCTCTAGACAGGTCGTCGAATGTTCTAGAAAAAACTGCAGAACTCAAATCCTAATGGCGATATCGCCAAGATTCTCAAATGTTTGAGATTTTTCAATTTGCGGACCATTAATCTAGCATCCAATAAAACATCTATAAAACTCTTTCTTATCATGAAACTTACTGTACTGGGAAGCTCTGTTACAAATTTATAACAATACAAAAATTTGAACGAACGTGATACAATAAAGTTGTATATTGATATAAAAATTGATTGATAGATAGGTGGTTCACTGAAGAATTTGGTTTAAAATTTGTAATAAATCTGCAAAACACTGTAATAAATTTTTATACTAGTAGTTCATTGAGTTCACGTGATATTTGTTATTATGTATATATGATCATAAAAAGGTAGAACAACAGAGTTCACCCGAAATTAATTTGACCGAGAGGGAAACGAAGTTTGGATGTAAAGATGGCGCAACATTTTTTTTCTCCAAACAAATAACTTTGGAAAGAGCAGATATGCTTCATACCATTAGAAGACAATCCAAATATTGATGTGACCAAGGCCTGACTAAGGCAGGGATATACGGGGCAGTTGCCCCGGGCCCCGACATGAGTGAGGGCCCCCAAATCGAATAAAAAATTTATTTTACATTTCCTTCTTTAAAGAATGTTCTTCATTACTAAAATCCTAAAGCAGAGGGGGACCCCAAAAAGTTTTTGCTCCTGGGGCCCCAATTTGAGTAAGTCGGGCCCTGGATGTGATATCATTATCGTTCAAAAATTGCAAGAAAGATGTCACTAAATCAAAGCTATCCAGTAAAATGATTGAATGATTCAACAATTCTAGTGTTATAATCTCAATTGAATAATCTTGTACATTTTAACTGTAAATATAAAGCTCATGACTTTTTGTTTTTGTGCTAAAAAACAGTCTTTCAAATCAACAAGGAAAAAAAAACGTGCCTTTAAGATCTTTTTACTGTAATTTCAATGAACAAATCAAAATTCCAAATTTTCTTTTATTGCCTAGAAGCACTTCAAGATCTATTAATTACAATTGTATCATTCACTATGAGTTAATGGGCCTTGTTTTTGTTCTAACAACACCACTGTTGAACATTTAAAAATTTCATTAACTAATTACTGTAGAGAAAAAATATTTTCTGTTATTTGCTACAAAATTATATTATTTATATAATAAAGAATAAAAGTAATAAAGAACATTGCTTTTTGCATTGCTTTCTAATTGCAGATTTTTAATTTCATTATTATTTTGTAGTTGGAAAGATTCTGATAATTAACATTGTCCAGATATTAGTTATACTGAATAATGTGGTGCGATTGATACATTTGAATTTTTCTTCAAATATCTCATTAAATTTAGCATTAAATTTTCCAAGGGAAAAAAGGAGGTTAATTTTCGCATAAATTTCGAACGTCATTAAATTTATGCTCCCTGGTTTTAAAGAAATAACATAGAAGTGATTTTAAATGGATATGCATTCTATTTTAGACGTTTTACAGCCAGAAAAACAGTACTCAAGAATAATATGCTGCATTCTCTAAAGTGAATAGTAAAATATGAAAATTCTAAAAAAATTCTTTTTTTTCTTTTTTTTTTGTCACAGGAAATGCACAAAAATGTAATAATTGAATATTAATGAAAATGTACGATTTTCTTTTCCTCCAGAAATTGATTATTTATTTTAAGATCTTGGGGATTGAAGTTTTTTCGCATATTCTTTAATTGAAGTGTAATAACAGAAAAGGTTTTGCTCTAGAGTTCAATAAATAAATATCAGTATTTGGTGTGATTTTAGTATTTTTTAAAATTTAAAATATAATCCTTTATGACTTTTTTCGACGATTAATCCTTATCATGCGATTAATAATATCCGAAATACGAATTTGTGTTTTAAACGTGTTTTATCCACCCGATTGAATTCAAAATTTTGCATAGAACTACAATTGTAATTATAAAATCACTTACCAAATTTGATGCATTTAAATCATAGATTTTAAAAAAAAGTTAGCTTTAATTTTCATAATTTGTCTTAATCAATTTAAGCCATTAAGTAGTTTAAACAAACATTTCAAAAATTTTTGCGATTAATTATTAGCTATATACAAAAAAAAAATGTTTATCAAAGAAAAAATCGTTTGCTTCTAACTTTTAATAACATTTTAATTAAAATTAAAAATATGTTTATCAAAGAAAAAATCGTTTGCTTTTAACTTTAAATACTATTTTAATAAAAACGACAATAAATTTAATTAAATGTTCCCGGAAGCACAGACCGACAGACGGTCGGCTAGTTGACAAATTTGATTTAATGTTTCATATAAATCTCCATTTTTGAATACCAATCTATGTGATAAAATTTATTTATCTATCTGTATTCGTTTTACAGTTATCGTGTTAACTTATATTCCAACAGCTGAGCAAACAGATTCTTCTGACTAAATTTTTCTCTAAGTCTGAGAGAAATCTACAAATTCTGTGTATAGAAAAGACCACATATGAAATTTGACCCTTCTTTCTCAAAGCAGTTTTGTGTTACTTTTTTCACAAACATACAAACATAATAAAAAAATGGAATCTACAATCTCAAATTTCAAGTTATCATGTTGGAACATTATTATTTTTGTCACAAATTGCCTTAGTTAATTTAAGTCATTAAATATTTTAAATAAGCATTTCCAGATTCCAAAAAGGGTTGCAATTAATCATCAGTTATTATACAAAAAATAAGTTTACCAAAGAAAGAAACGCTTGCTTTTAGCTTTTAATAACATTTTAATTAAAATAAAAAATATGTTTATCAAAGAAAAATTGTTTGCTTTTAACTTTTAATACTATTTTAATAAAAGTGATACTAAATTTAATTAAATATCTCAAACAATACTGTGCAAAACAAACCTCAAATGTCATTTGGTCAGATAACTCGCTATCTACAAATGGGGGGGGGGGAAAACCGAATATTTTTTGCCTTCAAATTTTAGAAACACCAAAATCTCCTCACTAAAACAACATTATGTTCTCTCATGATTGAAAAAAAAGGATTTTTGATTGAAGGCAGTTTTAAAACGTGAAGATTCGCAAAATTCTCATTTTTAAAACAATTACGACACATTTTCTATATTTCTAATACGAGAAAGTAAGTATCGATCATGTGCTTTTTCCATTGGAAATGTACACCAGCAATTTAACTGGTATGTATAAAAATAATTGTATAGCTCAAAGTAAAAAAATTCCATTTCCTAATTCAGACGGAGCTACGAGCCGTTTAAATATCTAGTATCCAATAACATTCTTTTCGAAATGTATAGAAAAGTTTGAAGAACGTAAATTTTAAGGTACTCGGGAATGGAGAAGATTCTATAAAACGGAAAATATCTTTTCAGGAAACTTATTTAAAGAAACTTCATTTCTAAAGTTTCTTAACTCAAATGGAAAAAGATCTGGATTGTACTGTCTCAATAAAAATTGTTATTAGTTTTTTTTCTATGTCGAAAAAGTTCTTTCAATTGAGAAACTCGGATGGTATTTTTCCCTCTAGAGAAATGATTAAATGAAAAATTAATTTTCTTTTCGATTATTACATTAATAATATTTGCCGTCAATTCGTCCAAATATTATAGCTTGTTTTTCAAGCATGAGTGGGATAATATTTTTTAAGTAGCATATATAATATAGGTTATTTTCTGAATAAAAATAATAACTACATAAACCTTCGAAAAATTAGCTCTACATAGTTTTGAATGAATAGAAAAACAACAACTATCCATCTATTCAGGCTCTCATGAGTCGGAAGGTGACCTTGGACCTCAGGTGAGTTCATTTGCTTTGAGGAGAAAAGAATAAAACGGAGAACCAGTCTGAGAAATAGGAAAGCTATGTTAAATATGAAAACAAAGACATCTTCTTTATCAAAAGGCACTCACCTGATATTTTAAAATGTTGCTATCTTAACCACCGCCTTGCAAATTCTAGGGAATATCTCTTTGTCTTAGCTGAATGCATGCTTGTGTACAATGTTTAATTTTATTTTCTTAAAATTATTGATATGATGTTTTGTCCTTTGATCAAACAAGAATCAAATTTGAGTGCATTGCGCAAATATATGATAAAATACCATATAATACTACATGAAGCATTAAATACGTGTTATTATAATTTTAACTGTACATTTTCATATATGTTTATATATTATCATCTCAGAACATGATGTTATTTTGGGAATGAGCGTCAACAAAAATCTGTAGGAGAAAAATAAAACAATCCGAAGGCGAAAAATTGAAATTTTAATATCTTTACGAGCATCTCAAAAAATCAGCTTTTAATTACGCGTTGTTATTGCATTTACAAAAGCCCTGATTAAAAAAATAACTTAATTGTTATAGCAAGTAAAACCTAGAAAAATGTTATTTTGGGCACGTGATTATACGAAATGAAATAAATAGGAAATGTGATATTTTTTAAACAATAAATGCGAGACAAAGTTTTTTTTTGTATCGTTCGCAGTACTAAAGTGACTCATTCAATGAAACCATTAAAATGAATGAAAATGTGATTTAACTTGCACAGCCGTTCAAGAAATGATGTTCTGACGTAATACATTGAAATATGCATAGAAGATTTCATTTTAATCGTTTATTTTAACTCTTTTATTCACAAGAATTTTATTGATATATATAATTTAAATTATTTTTTAAAAATCATTGCGTCATTAGTGGCCTTTACTATAAAAAGCATTTTACAGATTTAAAACTAAAATTTAAAAGTGACAAATTATTGATTGGCAATTAAGTGACTGCAGATCTCATTTACGGATGTAGATAATCATTGTTAACGACGAGTCAAATATGCAAGGCAATCATTGACGAATCGAATATGCAAGGCAATTGTTGACGAGTTGACCTCACAATCTGTTGTGGCCCTAGGTCGACCGCTGCCATCCTGACCCTGAACTCTGCCATTTTCCACCCATCTTTGCTAGCATCTTCGAATCGCTGCATCGCTTCGACTCAAATGACGAGCGATTCTCCGATTTATCCAAACGGCTTCTTTCAATTCAATGATACGACTCAAACTCTGACAATTGTCCGTAATGAGCACGAACACTGCGACGAGGCATTTTTTAAAGTTGTTGAAAGATGATCTGAATCGCAATCAAACCGAAAGTTTTAACAACCCCTGAAGAACTGCTCCTTATATACATCTGCTGCATGCGCAGTTCCGATGCGCTGGAGATCAAACTATTCAATCATTGGACACCAAAATTTAATCATTTGCATATCTGGTCAAAACACTCATGCATACAAAATTTCAAAGCAATCGGATGATTGCTTCTTGGTGCGTCAATTTTTTTTTCTTTTGTATAGAGTGTAGTTTTGGTGAGTAGTATAAATATTCAAAACTGCAAACAACATTTTGTTACTATTTATTCTAAAACATTTGACTTCTTGAATTTTACAACATTTGTTTAAAAATATGATTTCTTTTATTTCCAGGGAGAAGAATATCCTGGGGAGAGACGTGACGCCTTTTGTTTTGAAAAGAGTCCAAGAACTGAGTGGCGGCGCTGCTTTGGAAGCTAGTATCCTTTTTCTGAAAACCAGAAAGTTTTCCCTGCATATAAAATTCACCTTAGTCTTTCATTGTTGCGGTGTTTGGTAAACAAAAAATGCACACTTTCAATGTCTGAGATAGACATTTAAGCCTCCCTGTTGTGATAAAAGATGATACGTTAAAGCATCTTTTTTCTGGCTAAGCTGGAAGTTGTGAAGAAAACGGCATGAGATGGCTAGAACCGAATCAGAGCCTTGTTCTTATTTTGTTTCTTTATTTCTGGAAGCATTTCGCTAATGTTTCTTTTCTGCTTTGGTTCTATTTTGCCTGGATATAAACATTCTTGTTGATGTTTACTTCTTCTGGCGCTCTCTGTTTTCTTTTACTTTCAAGTGTCCGCGTATAGGAAAAGTATTGATTTCATGGCAGAAATTCAAATTCGAGACCCCGTTGGATTGCATACATCGCGCCTTGCTGAGCATAATTTAAATATTCTTCGATACTAGACGTGATGTGTGGGGACTGTTACTGCATTTCTGGCCTTTTTTAGGCAAAAATATTGTGGAAGGGAAAAATGTATGCATTTTTTCCCTTTTTGCTTTTTGACTTTTTTTGGAGTAAAAAAATATATAGAACGGATAAAGTTAGATACGGAAGTACTGCACATTACTTAAGAAGGAATGAAATTTTGTGTCTAAATATGAAAACACGCTTTTGGTTTTAGTTTTAAAATAATCATAAACTTAAAATTATATATATATAT
>JAOUZG010026507.1:3014062-3028044 GCA_026289955.1 Argiope argentata | reverse complement strand
ATATATATATATATATATATATAATATGTATGTGTGTGTAAATGGAATTTTCATGCGTAGGTTCAATGAAATAGAGAAAGAAAAGAGGTTGATATATTATATTCTTACATACTTCGATCTTACAGCAGAAACTCATTGATTTACAAATTATTTTTTAAATTTGTATTTAAATAATTTTTAAAAAATGCTTTTTTTTCAGAAATTGCAGTCATAGGCTGCAGGTTTCTTATTCTTAAAATTGGATTTAAATTTTCAAATATCAATTAATGAGTTTCTTCTGTAATTCGATAACATTATAGTTATCCAGTGGATAATCATAATATTCTTATGCGTTGTAACAATGCAAAAAATGTTAAACTTTTAAATCATTGATAATAAACAACAATAAAAAAAACTGTTTTCTTATACCTCTGCATTGAATTTTGAGATATCTCAGAAATCTATGCGGTGCGATCGTAGTTTAACCCCCTGCTTGGCGCGCTTTTCAAAAATCGCCAACCACGATCTAGGGTTGGTATGATAGGAATCTAGGGTTGGTATAATAGGAAAACCATAAAGTTGCCATCTTTGGTGAATTATCGCCAACTTGGCGAAGAAGGGGGTTAAACTACTAATCACCCATCTATGCACGCTAATTGTTTTTTCAAAAAGATTTTTTTTAATGAACGCACAAAATTCAATTTCCTAAAAGAAGAATTACGCTAAAGAAGTGACGGTATACAACAGATATCGCCGTTGATTAAAGAATGAGCGTCAAGTTCTGAGCTATGGATGTTCGGTTTTTTCCCTAGAGGTGGCATAGTTCGAAAACCCACAAATTCCTGGGCATTTCGATAGTATCTGTGATAAAAAGAACGTCTTTGAAGAAGTAATGAGGCCCTGCTATGCTTCTAATCATCACCTCGAAGATAAAGTGATATTTGCTTTATGCCATCTGATATGTGTGCCTTCAAATTTGGGCTATTGTTGAATCAGCTCGTTCTGTCTGGATTGTAAGCTTATTTTCTATGAGGAAAAGTCTAGAATCTATGATATTTTGATCTATCAATATGGATTTGTACTCAGAGAATTTCAAGCTAAAATTTGGTCTAAAAACTATTTTTTTTACACTTTCTTTTTGGTTTCATTTCTAGAAATGAAATTTTGACTCTATCTTTTTCTTAAATTCATGACTTATTGTATCATTTCTGTATGGCTCCGAATACATACAAGCCTTTTAAGTTTTTCTTCCGTTTTACCAAAATCCGAATCCGATCGTTTCTCTATCTTAATTTTACCTCCTCCTTATTGGTTCTTTTTCTTCTTTATTTTAACCCTTTGCACTCGGATGGTACTTCTCTATTATCATTCAAGGTGGTGCATCATTTTGACTTTTTATTTATTCATTTTTTCAATTTTCAATGTTGAAAACGCCTACAGAATGATAAAACGATGTAGATTAATTTTTTTTATTGAAATTCATCATAAAATAATCATATTTATTTATTTATTTTTGCAACAATAAACATGCCCGTATATTAGATGAATAATTCTGAATTGGATTACTTTCCCGAAAGCAAAGGGTTAATAATTGGTGAGGCACTAAGATAAATTGAAATAATTGATAAATAACAGTGAAATATTTTTATATATTTGCAGTATTTTTTGCTGTTATATCGGTGATTCAAATTCTATATTTCATCGTAAATACAAAATAATTATTTGAAGAAAAATATAAGAGAATATTTGTTTTATATTTTTTAAAGGATCTTTGGACTTAAATGAAATTGTATATAGTTTTTATGGATCCTTTTCAGCCTTTACCTATTTATAGCATACTATAAATCTAATTTCAGGACATCTTTTTCTAACCTAGGTCTAATTTTTATTTACTTATAACATTCACCCAAGCATACGATCATGAATCTCCTTATATAGTTTGTGCCATTTTTTTATCAACTTTTCATGATACCCGAAAATAAATGTTATTGCAGTAATTTTTTATTGATATTGACATTTAAACTTAACTGTTTAAATATATATATTCTATTTGTTTACTTGATTTTAAATTAACTTAAATTACAATAAAAACTATTGGATGCAAATCATTTCGACGATATGTAAATTGAAAGAGACACTCATACTTCAGACGACCACCATGTAGTTGTTTAAATTTAACGATCAGTCGCAATTTAAGAATTCGGAATATCTGATATGTGGTGATATAGTGCTTTCAACTGTATTTACTATCACATTTTTGCGATCGAGAATACATAATTGAGGCACTTGACAAATTTATCTATTATTATTCTTTACTTTGCTTCACGAATCTAAAATTTTATTTATTTTACACAAACTAGACTGATAGATTTATTCTTTTTTTAAAAATTTTGTACAGGATTTGCTTAATATTATAACTTTTAACAACTTTTCTTTCAATAAATTGAAACTCTATACACTAAACAAGTGCAAACTTATTATCAACCAACAAGCCGTCGCATGTTGATCTCTTGTTTATATCTAAATGAAATACAGTAAAATATCTCTTTGCAACCACAACCCTATTGAAACCATTTCCTTTAGCATGAGCTTATGTAAGCGAGGCCTAATTTTCAAATGGAAATTTTGATGGGTACCTAATGATAATTATCGTGTTACTTTATCTTTTTATATGCAAAGTAACATTTTATGTTTTAGGTACAAATTCATATTTAGGGGTTTAATTTAACAAGAGATTATAATATTTTTTCAGCATCTCTGTGTTTTCCAAAATGTTGTTAATGCAGATTAATGACTCACTTATATGCTTCAGGATTTTTGAGACTATATTTTATGTGGTTCATACCAATTTTTAAAAATAAAACTGACTGGAACACTAAAACGTCTGAAATGACTTATAGTTCTTATTAGGAAGAAAATGGCGATATATTCCCTCAGCGGAGTGTGTTAATCAATCACAAGATAAAGAATTTTTCACGATAAGGTATGTTCAAGCCTTTTAAAAACATGGTCTAAGCATTATACACCGAGCGTTTCAAAAAACAGATGCGACAGAAATGCATCATTTGCAACCTTATGATTGGGAAATCAAGAAGTTTTATCTCATCAAATTGCAAATTTAGTCAATATTATCATCGGCAGATGGCACTGCTGACGATTTGTACCAAGTGTAGCTAAAACGAAGTAATATCTGGAGATTTTTACCACAAACTCTGCCGTGTTGTTTCTGCAAATGAGGCTACATTAAAAACATCGTTGTTTAATGTTTTTCAATATTTTCATAGCTGTTTAAAAGTTTCCTGTTTTGAAGTGCCATCTGTCGATGGCATTGTTAACTAAATTTGCAATTTGGAGTGATAAAATTCATGTTTTCCCAAGCGTAAAGTGGCAAACGATATTCTTCTATCGAATTTTGTCTTTTTTAATGGATTTTCAAAATTCATCAGTTTAGGGTCATCCGGTATTATCAGAGAGCGAATATATTGAACACTATCCAGGTCAGCGTTTGTTTCACTTTTGGTTCGAAGTGTATCTATTCAAGACTTTTAATTATTCAAGAAAGATTTAAAATGGTCAAAAATATTTTCTTTCCCCCGTAAACGTCATTTAATGTATATTTAAATCATTACCATACAAGAACAGTCAAGAGTTTGCCAGATTTTATTAATAAAGAAAATTTTTCGAACTGCCTTTGCTGGCATAAAATAATAAATTTCCGGGAAGGGGGAGCCTGAAATTTCCTTTAACTGTTTGAATAGGACTTATTTTATTCTAATTTTCATAACTTTAAAACTTTAAGCTATTAAAAGATCCACCCAAAGCTTTAAAAAATGGGACTAAGTGATTTGTTACTTTAAAAATAAACTGAACATCGTTTAAGAAGGAATCCCGCCATGAAAGCACACGGATTAACCAGAAAACTGAATGACCGGACCAACGCAACAGCAGCACAGACGGGAACTGTGTTTGAGTCCTAATGGCCACCACCGGACGCGGTGCAACCCTCCCCGTAGGAAGTGCCCCCTCCTTGTATTAATGTATTCTCCAAGAGTGGCGAGATTCAACCACCATTCCGGAAGCATCTCATCCTCATTAAGAGGCGCCCTTCTGGGGGGGATGAGAAGCTGTTAAGAAATGTTTGATATATCAGAATGAATTCTTTTGAAAGCCTAATAAACTTTGATTTAAGACTGTTTTGTGTTAAATATTTTCGTGCTAATGCTTTTCCAAAAATCATTCATCCGTAAAACCAGAGATTGTTTTGGAAATCCTACCACAAAATAAGAGTTATTATTTTTGAAGAAAACAACGGTAAAAAGTCATTGTAGGGTTTTTAAATCTGTTACGTATTAATATAAAGATTCCTTCAGACTTCCACGTTAATTATAAATAGTAAGAGCTACTTTTGATTTTTTTTGTAAGGAAACTAACTTACGAAAAAAAAAGCAATATCTTTTTTAATTGATTAATTTTTTCCCCTTTTTCTTTGTTATCAAAATCTAGTTTTGTGAACTTACATCTCCAGCTTAATTGATTCAGATTCGAGTGTCATCAAAAACTGCTCAGATTTAACGAATTTATGATGATAATAAGAAACGGAATAATAGAACACTCTCGTAAAATATGCACAAATGTTTGAAAAAAACAAGACACATATTTGAAATAAAATATTAAAACTTGCTACTTTAACTTTACAAATTTGAAATAAAATAAAATTTTGCATAAGAGCAACGGAAAAAGGACTTATTCTCATAAATAAAGAAAAAAAATTATCTTTCTGGAAAACTGGTACCGAATGAAAAAAAATATGTAGTCGCCCTAGAGAGGTTTTACTGTATTTATTATTGTGACATGTCATGTTTGAGTTAACATTTCCTAAAGAAGGGAAAAAATGTCCATCAGTCCGTGATATGAGAATGGATTTCTACATTATCTTTTCTCTTTGTACGAAAAGCTCTCTAAAGAAAATATCTGACTCTATGCTTTTGTAGAAAGTGTCTAAGACGAAAATGGAGAAAGAGAACTTGGATATATAGAAATATCTCCTCGAAAGCCGTCCGTCGGATCACCGCTGGATAAAGCTCCTATATATAGATAGATAGGTAGAGATAGATGTGTATCCGAGTGCACAAAGCCTACCGATGCGATTTATTGAATCTTCCAACCAAATAGATTTGAGCGGATTGAAGTAAAAAATAAAAAATGCTGCATTACAAACATGGACATTTTGAAAGAAATCCATGAGCTCGATTAAGATTTGGGCTTTTGGGAAACACAATAAACTGAAATGAAGAACGGATAAATGGGTCTAGGTGACCATTACGAAATTTGATATATTTTTTTAAATCTTTAAAATCATTAATTGCAAGAAGCTCGGATTCGCTTTTTATAGAAAATGATAAGGGAATTAAAAGAAAGATCTGGTTAAAGCTCCTTAGTGGAATGTCAATGGCTTCAGTGACTTTTATTAAAAGCGGAGAAGTTATTACGGAATTTTTTTCCCAGCAAATTTTATAAAATAAACGCTTTGAAAAGTAGAAAGACCAGTGTTTCTGTCATTCTCGCCGTATTCAATAAATTGCACCTTTCTCAACGTAGGCCTTTTGTTGTGCTCGTGTGTATATATGTGTTTACGTGTTTATATATTTACATGAATGCGAAGTTAGGTTTGTAACTGTGTACCTCTTCTCTCACTACCGTCGCTTTTAGGTGACTGGATGAAAGACGGCCCGCCGGAGAGTTAGGCCAACCCCAGTCGCTTGTTATATATACTTTGTTAGGTACTCAATCGGAAGAGTGACTGTCACTCGGGGCTTGAGTTCTTCTTCGTGGGGGAAGAAGAAGGCTCAGCCTCGTTGTTGTTCCCGTTGGGGGGTTGTTTCGGAGGTTGTTCAGTGCTGCTCCGCTGCCGTCTCAGTTTCGCGGCCATGGCCGGACCTGGCAGCAGGCTGGCCGGCCCAGTGGGGTCCATAAGTCCGGGAGATTCGCTCATGTCCCTCAGCACTTTGATCTTCTGTATCATCTCCCGTATCTCGTAACGGAGTATACCGAGGAAGCAGAGTTTGAGGAATGCGATGACGCAGAAGCCGAGCACGCACAGAATGTCGGCGGCGTGTTGCAGCCACCTGTGGACCGCTTCGTAGCAACCGGGGAGGTGGATGAGTGCCGGATTTCGGTCCGTTTCGACGCACGTCAGGTTGAGGGGTTCGGGCTCTCTCAGGGAAGGTCTCAGCTTGCAGCAGCTGCGAGGCACCACCTGTCTGTGCTGGGGAAAGTCCTGCCTCTCCTTTTTCAGCCACTCGCTGCTGCTGAAGTCCTTTGGACCGTCCACTCCGCAACAGCCCTGCTCGTTCTGCAACCTGTCCCACAGCATCTGGAACTCGGGGTCGACGCCGTACTGCTCGCCGAGACGGGTTCGAAGGTCTTCCTTCAAGTGGCCGGACAGGTAGTGGAATCGGAAGAGCCACACCACCCCGAGGACGACGTCGCCGAAGAGCAGGAGCAGCATGAGGGTCCAGTAGACGTTGAGAAGGCGCTCGTTCATGCGGATGGCGCCGATGCATCCGATGGCCTGAAGGATGCCCCCTTGCAGGGCCAGGGCAAGGTAGGCGTAGAGAAGACTCGGGTGGCGGAGGTCGATGGAGGGAAAGAGCGACATGCGAAAGTCGGACACGATCCACGCGGCCAGTGACACGAATGCGACGACACTCACGAGCAAAACCAGGTTGCACGAGTAGATCCACAGCCTGTAATACCTGGAAATGAAAGAAGACACGGTAAAATATATAATACATGTATAGAGAGGGAGGCATTTTATTCATTAATTTCTAATATGGATTTTATGTGTGTCATTAACGTATGGCATATGTGTGTGTTTTATGCTACCAATGATTAACAATAATAGCACTGTAAATTTCATAATTCTTATAATTTTAGTAATCGGCGATCCTTTTTATTAAATTATTGTATTATTTAATTTCGCAATTATTCAATATTTGTCATTAATTAAATATTTGTTAGAAATTCCAATAGTAAATATGTGTGGCGTGTGAAGGTCGCTGTACGAACTCGCGACTCTAGAGCCAGTATCCGAGTAAAATAACCACAACACTAAAAGTATAGTTCAGTATCATACGTGTTATCTGGCTTATGGAGCTAGCTCCGCATTATTATCCCACCAGTGAGTTTGTGGAGAGACGAACGATTTCAAAGCGCCAAGCATTATAGCAAGCGAGTGAGTGCGTTGGGAAGCTAATGTGAGAGTTGCTTCTTGCTGCATCAAGTGAGTCTGACGACTTTGTTTTACTTGCTGCGTCAAGTGGGTCTGACGGCCCTTTTTTACTTATTGTATTGATGGCTCCTTTTTTGCTTGCTGCGTCAAGTGGGTTTTGTTTTGCTTTCTAGTAGATGGCGCCACGACAGATCAGAAGGTTCACCATCAAGTGGCGCCATCTTCCAGCAAGCAAATAAAAACTGTGGTGGTAGCTTCATAAGCCAGATAACATCTACGATATTGAAGTATACTTTTAATATTGTGGTTATGTTACTCGGCTGCTGGCTTTAGCGCCGTGGGTTCGTACTACGACCTTCAGTCACCACATATGCTTATGATCCCAAGCAGTGTCAAATTATAAAGAGGACCGTTTTTAGTATAGTTATAGTTATACTGTACATTAAAAAGTTTTATTGGGCTAGTTGTACATGTACAAATCTATAAAATACAGGAATTCTCTAAATTAGAAAATTTCAGGATAATATCAATATTTTGTTTTAGCATAACTGGTTAAGCTCCTATCTGTTTTACAATATTCATTTAATTTTTTTTACTGTATCTATTAATACCAAGACTGTATTTAGATATATTGAAATAAAAGAATTCAAATGTGAAAGATGGAGACTATAAATCGATAAAACATATACTTTTCTACATATGTTTTTAGGTAGCATAAATGTCTAAGAAGAATAAATTGAATAGGAATTTTAATATTATACTTAATTTGAGAGTTCTCTTTCACTAAATAGAACTACTAATATGGATTTACTCAATTTAAAGAAAGATTTACTTCAGATCTTTCTATCTCATGTTTCAATATAATAAATTTTTTGCTTTTATTATGAAACATTTCCCAACAAAATCGGGGACAGAATGATTACATACTATTACACATCGAATAGTTATAATAGTTTATATGCAATATTTCTCGAATATGTTTTGAAAGACACTAAAATAAGTATTTGGGATAGTTTGGAAACCTGCAATAAAAACAAACTTCTTATAGTTTCGAATATAATATCTTCACTTTAGTTCGTTAACCGGACGTTTCCATTTACCCTACAGTTTTTGGGATAATTTGGAAACAGCATATCGAGATAATTATGAATGTAGCTGTAATTGTACTCGTTGATTAATAAATTATTTTGGGAAAAAGAAATTATATTTAATAAGCACTGCAAAATATAATTATATGTTCATATAAATTATTTCTTTATATCCGTTTCAAGCGAACGAAGAAAATGACAAAGTCTGCAAAATTCTTTACCAGTAACTCTAAGTGATACTATTCATTAAAGTTCAATTAATGTAGACATTTATTTGTAAAAGTCAAGTACCATTTTGTATGAACGATGGATATCATAAATGAAAATCATTATAATACATTAGATCTATTATTTTTATAAAATATTTAATTATGTATTTTAGTGCTGATTTATTTCTTCGTAATATTGGTGAAATTACAATGGAATACTTATAGTAAATGTCGATTGTCAATATTATATCAATATTTCTTATAATTAACTTTCAGATTCAAACTCTATAAATATTTATAGGATCAAAAATGAGTCCCATATTTAAAAGGATTACTATTTTAGCGTTTCGAGGGTAAAATAATAAGGGTAAAGATTTGATTTCGGCCAAAGTTAATGTAATCAGATTTTTTATCGTTAAAAGTTTTGTAAGAAAGTACCAAGATACGATCTGATAATGGAAATATTTTCATGCAATTTATTAAAATGAGGATAATTTAAGATTTTTTCAAACATTAAAAAATAATATCAATTGTATTTATATTATAGGCTGATGTAATATCGGCAAATTGCGTCATATGACATGCATGATGTGACAATTGTAAAACTGTTAAAAACTAGTAATTAGTCCATGCTGTTGCATCTAATTTTTTTTGAAATTGCAAGTAATAAATTCTTGATTAGAATATAGTTACGAACTAGTAAAATAAAAAAAATAAAGTCAATTCCTACTTAGGTCAACAATTTTTTTTGATATCTTTTATTAAATAATTACAATTAATATAAATAATTGATTAAAAATTATACCAGATCAAAACAAAATAAAGTTCGTATTCGTTCAAAATAAATCAGAATACACTCAATAAGCATTGAATTGAGTTGCCAATTGAGGCAACTCAGAATCAAAAATTTTCTATGCCAGTTGGGATAACGTAATACGGATTAGAAATTTTTTATTGCCTTTATTCTGTATTATTTTAATTCGAAAGTACTTCAAAATAAATCTGAAAAATCGATTAATTAACAATGTTTAATATTTTAAATGCATCAAACATTAGGGAAATAAAAAATCCTTTGAAATAACCAGCCGACAACATGTTAAGCCTAACCTCATTAGCGTGGAGGTAAAAAACAAACTGAATTCGTTGCTTATTTGGCGGTGGAAAAATGATTTTTCGCGAAGAAGTTAGTTTTTAATTAATTATTAAGGAAATTAATGAACTAATGCTGGAAAAAACTGTGTTAACAACAAATGTCATTCACTTCAAATTTTTTTAAAAAAAATAACAATATATATATATATATATATATATATATATATATATATATATAGGGAGAGTGTGAGCTAATAGTATTAATTGAAAAAAGGAAAAGTTTAAAATTTTATATTAAAATTATATACTCCGAAGTTACTAATCAAAAATTTTATAATCATAGATGAAATATTTTTAATTAAAAAAAGTTTTTTTTATTGGAATCAACTTTATTTTGTAGTT
Organism: Argiope argentata; assembly: GCA_026289955.1. Taxonomy (NCBI): domain Eukaryota; kingdom Metazoa; phylum Arthropoda; class Arachnida; order Araneae; family Araneidae; genus Argiope; species Argiope argentata. Next base: position 3,018,043 of record JAOUZG010026507.1, on the reverse strand, counting down.
TTAGCAAAATGTTCAAATTTTTTTAAAAACAATATATTTAATAACAATATTTCTTGTTTAAGTAATTATATTTATGCATCTAAACGTCGCAAGAATTTCTAACAGAATTTATAAGTTTTCATTTTTTTGAAATAATAAATAGTAAACATATAGTCTTTGCAATGATATGAAACAAATTTTTTATGTGCAGATTATTTTTGTTATAATAAATAGTAAGGATATGGACATTGCAATGATATTCATAATAAATACAATTTTTGTACCTATCTTATCTTTATTATAATAAATAGTAAATATCTAAAAATAATATAAAGATAGTCGTAACAATCAATTTTATAACTTTTATCGTATTATGATGCTTTGAGCTAAATGTTAGATTCTGCTTTAGTTTTTTTCAAGATATTTCTGAATATGATAAGAATGAAAAATTGTTTAGTATATTTGAATATAAGGAAACAGATTTAAAAGAATATAATGACATATAGTTTTTTATATCAAAGAAGTTTGAATTTCATCCTAATGCATTGCTTAATTAAGAGATCATTTGAAATATAAATTCCAAATCTTGAATTCTGGTTTCTTAAATATTAATTTTGTCGAGTTTAAACAAATTTTGTTTACACTCAAATACTAGAGTTTAATTTGAATACAAATTTGAAAAATGAGAAATAAGCAGCAGATTGCTAAGTTTTATTAACTTAGAATAATTTTAAAATTTATTTTAAGAGAGAGAGAGAGAAAACTGGAATTCCTCCTTTTTTTTATTAAAGATTCTCCAGAAAATAAAAATGGCACTGATTCAAAATTTCCATATTTATTGCATATACAAATGAGATATTTATAGAACTATGCGGTATGAATAACGAAGCTCCATTTGTAATAGGGTTGGTATAGTTTCAAAAATAAACAGAGCTTATAATAATAAATCAAAAATAGGAAAAACAAGTTGGCGGGAAAGAGATTCCAAATGTCTTAATGGAGCAAACAAGAAAATATTTAAAATGTGGAAGTTAAAATTTTTAGATATCAAGAAAAAGTTATGTATCTCGAAAGCCCATAAGGGCATCTTGAAAGAGATCGATTATGGTGTTTATCAGAAAAAAAAAAACATGAAAAGATAGATAATGATTACTGACTTCTTTTTTGAAATAGAAATGAATAAAAATATGATAATTGAGAATAATAGAAGAAAAAAAAAAACAATCTTGTGAGGGAAAAACAACATTAAATCACTCTGTTTTTAACAAATAAAACTGGCAACGTCAGGAAGAGTTTACCTTTATTAATAAAATGGTGTTCTAGTTTTTTCCCCCTTTTTCTTTTAGAATAGAGCTTTTGAACCAGAATTTTGTCATTATAATGACGTTATTGAGACGACTAAAGAATGCGATTGGGGTTTTGGAATTTGAAATACTTTTTGGAAGACAGCTTTAGAATTATTCAAAGGGCTTTAAGAAACGGGATAATAAAACGATTCTGTCTTGAATGAAGAAACATAAAAAAAAATGAAGATTAATGTTACGGAAACAGAAATAGTTGGGGAAAAAATTTCAGTAGCCAAAATAAAAACTGAGACTCACCCCTCCTTTAATTATGAATATTGGTATTCTCTCAAAAATATTGCGAAGATGTAGATAAAATGCAGATTTTACTGTCTACGAAACATGTATTAAATGCATACAAACTACAAATATACTGCGAATTAACACCATTCAATCCGCTAATTACGGATAACAGCATAACTCTTGTCAAAAAGAAAGCACCCCCCCCCCAAATAATAGGTTTCCTCTCAAGTCAACTCAACTATCTCAGCTCTTTCTTTGATTTCAATTTTCGCTCCTCCAACGCCACATCTTATATAGTGTCCCTCTAAAGTGAATGGGGCAAACACGGAAACTGCTTGAAAGTTCTGAGTAAGGGTGGAAAATTTTCCAACATTCCCTAAGAACAAATCTTTATTTCTCAGCTTCCACTGCACATTTTAGCGTGTAGTAAAAATCGATAGCGATTTCATTAAGTTGCCAACACACCTTACATTGCCATCAAGTTTGTCAAATATGAAGTTGTTCTGTTGACAATTCCTTAGAATATCTTTTTTCTCGCTGACGGGCGTTTCTATTATAAATAATTTTTATACAATAATGCTATTTACAAAATTTACATCTAATTACACAAAATCCACAAAGTCCATATAACGAAAACAACAGCGTCGTTACTTTGGCTGCTATAGACTTTCTTTAAAATCTGAAGGTCAAGATATAACTCAGAATATTTTGATGGTTAGTGGTGTTGATGATTAGGATTTCTGATGAATGCTATTGATGATGATTAATTCTGATTAAATCTATTGATCTTGTGAGTTGTCAGATTTGGTTAAAATTTTATACAATAACATAATAATACGATTTTTGATTTAAGCGAGAATATTACTGAATATGATAATACGAAATATCACTCACTAATATATATATTTTCTTTTCTTCGTAATTCTCTCGACCTTAAATTAAAAATGAATTATATTGCTCATCGAACCTTAAAACTATATTATTAATTTAAATTATTTGATAGATTGGCAATAATAATGTGTTTGATAATTTTGGTAGATGACATCTAGTGAAATAGAAATTCCTTACTATTCCTATACCATCTTGCCATTTCTTTAATATAGTTTTCCTAATTTAGGTATGTTAACCTTTTTTTAAATTTTGCCGTGTTTCTTTTTATAAATAATCATTTCACTACGATACTCAGTGAAAAAAAATATATAGGGATAAATATATATTGCCAAAAAGGCGATTTACAGCCAAGCAAGGAGTACTTGAATCAGTCTTATAAAATTGCAAACATAAATCAGTCTTTTTCTACGCATGCGTTGTCTACTTGCCGTCTAATAACCGACTGAATATAAACCCGGGATAATGCTGCGTAGAGTTCGATGCAGGTTACAGTTAACCTTGCAACAGTGCAAATTTATGACAAATGCAAATTTATGCAAATCTATATAACCAATATCATTTTGGTAAATATATTATTGGTCATGGATGATTTTTTTAAACAAAAATTTCTCTTCGGGTAGCCATTTACTGAAAGTATAGAACAAATTATTTTCAATAATTCAGTTATTTTCTTTTTTAGAAGAATCATTGATTTTTAAATTAAATCAAAGAAGTCTCCTAATGTATTTCTATTATCCGCTATTCTTTAAAAACAAAAACAAATAGAAATTAATTAAATGGCGACGGAGGTTTTATAATTCGGAATTTTATTTTATTCGTGCAGCTGGCGGCCCTTCAACTATCGTCTGGTTTTGTTTTGGAGAATTCTGAATTTTCATTTCTTTTTCGTCTGCGGGAATATACGATATCGTATAATTGAAAATTAATTTTCTTTGAAACTAGAGAAAATTCTTTCGAAAAATAAGACCTAAAAATTTATTTTGGAAAATATTTAAGAGCTAAACACAATTTAAAAGTATTTAGAATTTCTTACTACACTCTAATTAATTTTGCAAAATTCAATTAATGGAAGTTTTCGGAAAAAAATTGGAAAAGGTAAGATATCTTTTTTCGTAGAATTATCTTGTTAAGGAATTGAAAGTGGTAAGGAAATGAGAAAAAAATCTTTATATGTTTTAATTCAATTCGATTTTATTTTTTATGAACTTTTAATACCCAGAGGTATTCGAACTTTTCAAAGTTGTTATCAGTTTTACGATATTTCTTTTTAGAATTGGAATTTAGATATGAATTGCATGATTTTATTCGTATTTCAATTTAAAAGCGGTATAAAGAAAAGTAAATGACGAATTATTAAAACTTCGACTTAAAAGATTTTAATAAATCCTCATATTAATGACCTGCCGAAGTATATATAAATAAAATAGAAATTTTCTGAAAAATTAGTCAGAAATTTTGTGATTTGACGATATATTATAATTATTTTTTTCTCCTTATCTTAATTTTTAAAAATTCAGTTATATAT
>JAOUZG010026507.1:2999826-3013662 GCA_026289955.1 Argiope argentata | reverse complement strand
AATTGATGACACAAAAATGCAGCAATTACATAACTGCAATATGAATTTGACGGCAATACTTAAGAAATTTTGAATGCAATCCATCAAAACAAAGGCCTTCAAAATGAATTTTCGATTGTCTTTAATATAAGACTGAAAAAAATTCAGAATTTAGTGTGTTATGGCAATATACGAAAATCAAAAATTCTGCCACCCTATCGAAAATTTTCAAGTTTATAATAGAATGAAAATCCCGGATGAATCACATTATAATATATTCTGTCACTCTATCGAAGTTTTCAAAATTGAACGTTTATAATAAGAGGAAAAATGGTCACAAGTTAATGTACATTATAAACGCTGCGTTTGTTTTGAAATCCACTATGTTTCTTACAATAGAAAAATAGGCATAATTTTATTTAAACGGTATTAGAGATCATATATTCATTAAAAATTCTTTTTATTAGACGAAATTTCTTAAAATCTAAATAAAAACATTCCGTTAAAACAGTATGTTTTTATTTATTTGGAGAATGTTAATTAATATTGTTAATTGTTTCTTTATCTTGTTTATGTTGTTTTATTTTGTTTTTCTTTTAATTTTATTACATTACAATAGCGACGTAACATAAGGAATGTAATTAAAAAATGATTTGAAAACAGTTTTGGTGCAGAAGGCATTTAATTTATTTCTGGATTTCACAAGTGCTTGTATTTTTTTAAAACTTTTTTCAGCTAAATGAATTGTAATTTTAAAGATTCTTTTTAACTTAATTATAAAGTTACATTATTAAATACTATTATAATTATCCATTAATTAATCTATAATGAAAAGTTATTTAACCAAAAGATTTATCATAAAAATATTTTATTGCTATTTTGATTATTATATCCTTTTTTTTGCTACTAAGGGATTGATGATGTTGCTTATTGCAATCGTTTTGAAAATATTAGGGGTAAAAGAAAGTCTGATTAGCTTTGTCTCTTCTTCAGACATATTAAACTACAAAACTCTTGAAATACCGAAAAAAGAAACTAAAACTATGGCTTCAATGCTATTCGCTAATGTTTCTGAACTCAACATTAAGGCTTATTTGCTCATCTTAATTCAAAATCACATTAATAAATCGATTTGTGAGCAAAACTTTGATCTAATGAATCGTAGAACTAAATGAGTTAAAACGAAGTAAAATATATTCTGCAGCCATTTATGAATGGGAAACTCAAGCGCAAATTAAGAAATATATTAAAACAATAGTTTTGAAAATAATTTTAGAAAATAAATTTCGAATATCATAGTTTTAATCAGTTAACTGTTTCGACCTCTTCGAGATAAGAATATTTAAATTATATCTCAAAAATTTAGCGATGACGAGTATATTCTTCAACTTTAATTATGTAGTAATTAAAGGACTTATTTAATACTTTTTATTATGTAGTAATTAAAGGACTTTATTTCAGTAATTACATTTATTTACTTAAACTAACATACTTTTTGTGCGTGTGAACAAAAAGAAGGATTAAAAAAATTAATTTATTCTTTAAATTTGCTGTTAGAGCTGTATTTTTAAATTTGCTGTATTGACTAAAGCATGATACAAACGCTTAATAATCTTTTATTTGTTCTCTTGATTTCGATCTAGTCTTTAAATATTTTAAGCATCTTGAAATTTACGAATATATTGAATTTTATCTAAAACTGTAATTCAAACTGTAAATTGTCACTACTTATTACTCCCGACGAAAAAACTCGTCACATTGCAAAATATTGTACTTTTTTATGACGAGTATACTCGTCAAAAATAGTTAATTGGTTAAAATCTAATAAATTCTATAAAAATGAAAATATATCAATAACTTGTGGGCACAATTTTAAATAAGCTATCATTCAAATAAGTTATCGTTTATTTCCAAAATATATAGCATACAGGGTGGTTACAATTGAAGTTCCACTTTGAAGTGGTCATAAAAGGAAAACTATTGCCCCAAATATTATCAAATTTGGTAATAGTTTAAAGGAAGTCATTGGAATTTCTTCCCAAAAACCAAAAACAAAAAGTTAAAAAATCTCCCCACCATGGGGAAATGGCGCTATATACAATATTGGTAAATAAAATAAAACATGTAGACGTCGGTTTAAAATGTGCTTAATCTTTTCTGAAATGAAACTATTTAAAACTGCAGTGTCTTGTACGGTCCACGGCAGGAAGAAGTAGATTGTTTAAGCTCGTGTGCTTTACACGTCATTTGTTTTCTAGATAAAAGTGATCCTGTTTGTCAGAGTTCTCATTGTTACGAATCAACCATGTCTCTAACCATGCAAGGCTTTCTTGTTGAATGTTATTATGAACGCGATTGTATTGATTGACGAGTTTTGCGATGGTATCATTCAGTAAGAAGAATACGCTTAGAATAATGCTTAGAACTCTTGATGAGAATGCAGTAATGCGATTTAACTTGTTTTCAGAAACGTTAAACATGCACTCATGTCCATAAATTAAGGATAATGCAAGCTCAGTCAAAGAAAGTGTCATAAGTAAAACAAATGTGACTTATATGTAAAGCCTATTTATTAAACAAAAGGTTAAGAGCAAAACATATGCAATATGTTTGATATCACTAATAATAATTGCGACTTTTTTCTCCCTGGAACAAATCCCCCCCCATATTCACAAAAACAAATATTTCATAGTTCATATGATGGTTAATACAGAACATGTCACCCAGACGATGCTATACAGTCCTTACAACTCCTAGACATGCTGTGTATCAAATTATCGATCTGATTTTGGGGGATATTACAGCACTCATCAAGCAATCCTCTCCAAAATTCTGGTAGACATGTCGGAGGTGGTTGACGGACTGCAACTTGTCGGTCAAACATGTCCCACACATTCTCTACTGGATTCAAGTCCGGTGAAAAAGTCCATACGGGCTATATCCTCTGTTCTAAGGCATTCAATTACAATGCCTGAACGTTGAGGGCGGGCACAGAATTCTATGCCGATGGCGCTCAGATTAACGTATATCTTCTAGAATAACGTCCCGATAGATTTGGACTATCATGGCTCATCCAAATGTGTCCTTTGTGTCATAACTATGCGGCTATTGCACTGAAAATATTATAATGCTCTTGCGAACTATCTTACTTCATTGCTTGTATTCTTTATACATCACTCTCTTACACTCTCGTCATTATGACGTACTTCTGGTGTCATCTGGTGAATTGCCGCAATTTTCATATGATTTCATATGACGTATATTTTCTAGAATAACGTTCGGATAGATTAGGCCTATCATGGTTCATCCAAATGCGTCCTTTGTGTCATAACTATGCGGTTATTACACTGAAAGGATTATAATGCTCTAGGGAACTATCTTACTTCATTGCTTGTATTCCTTATACATCACTCTCTTACACTCTCGTAATTATGACGTACTACCGGAGACATCTGGTTACTTTCTGCTATTTTCATATGATTCATGAAAATCATATGAAAATTCATAGATCATTTTACGGGTGTTATATGTATTTTACAGTTAGATTTCCGTGTGACTCTGAATTAGTTTATGGACATTAGCGTATTTTAAAAGACAGTCCACGTTCTATTTTGTTTAAATATATTGCATACAACCCCTCTTGGTGACGAATTTGTGAACTTTTTTTAGTGGAAAAGAAATGCCCATGACCTTTTTTAAATTAATACCTAGTTTGATAATATTTGGTACCATAGTTTTCCTTTTAAGACCATTTAAGAGTGGAACTTTAATTACAACCAACTTGTATATTAGCTTGTACATATTTAGTCATCTATTACTGCTATTAAAAATTCTGTTCAGAAGTATTTATCTTTCAGTTCCGATCGTTTCCAACTCGGTGTTTATACAGAAATTAGAAAACTCACTAAAGATAGAATAAAAATATCACTGACTGTGATAGAATCGACGTGGCAGGATTAGCAGACGCTCTCCTGGTGCACGAACTGAAATGTAAAAATAACATTTCAAAACATTAACTTTATCACTAGCTTTGTCAGCAGCTTTTCATGAGGGAAACTCAATATGTACTTTTAATCCCTCACTTTGATTTTCGGCTGAGCAAAAGTGCTATTCTTCTAATTTAAAAGGCAACGCTATTCTAATCGAATGGGATTAATCATTTGATTCATCTATAAAACATATTCTAATTTAATATATTTCGTGGAAATCTGATTCAAAAGCTGTGTTTTAGAAACGTTGACCTTTCAAGATCATTTTATGGGGGCATCAGTTAATTATCAGTCTACTGATGCTATTTTTAGCATGAGGGCTCGTATTGGATTTCGTGACTTTGATAAGTTATTGTCTACTGAAACAAGAACCATTTTTTTTAAAGATGGCGAACGAAATGGGCAAACAATATTTGGTAGATATTGAGACGGTCGCCGATAATGGCGTAAAAAGGATAAAAGTAAAGAAAAAAAATGCAGTCTGGATGATGACATTGCAACGATTTTAAAGAACAACGTATTTTTAAATCGATTATACAAACAGGGGAATACTGTATAAAACTAAAACAAAAAATATATTTCCTTCGTTTTTTGTCTATTTAAATGTGTTTTTATTTATCTAAATTACATTATTTCTGTATTTTTATATTCTCTATTTCTGTATTCTTATGTAATGATCAGTGAGTAAACTAGCTATAAGAATATTATAAGTAAGAAACCAAACAGAATTTCAGCGAAACGAATTTTAATTATCTAATATGAATTATATTATTTAGTTTTTTTATAAAACTAAAACTAAAAATAATATTTTTAAAATGTAGTTCTATTTATCTAAATTACATTATTTCTTTTCTTGTATTCCATATTTCTTATTCTTATGTAATGGTCAGTGAGTAAACTGGCTATAAGAATATTTTAAATAAGAAACAAAACAGAATTTCAGCGAAACGAATTTTAATGATCTAATTTGCATTATATTATTTAGTCTGCTTATAAAACTAAAACAAAAAAATAGTAGGTTTTAAAATGTAGTTTTATTTATCTAAATTACATTATTTCTGTATTCTTATATTCTCTATTTCTTATTCTTATGTAATGACCAGTGAGTAAACTGGCTATAAGAAACAAAACATATTTTCAGCGAAACGAATTTAAATGATATGATCGAATATGAATTATATTATTTGGTCTGTTTAAAAAACTAAAACTAAAAATAATATTTTTAAAATGTAGTTTTATTTTTTTAAATTACATTATTTCTTTTTCTTGTAATCTCTATTTCTTATTCTTATGTAATGATTAGTGAGTAAACTGGCTATAAAAATATTTTAAATAAGAAACAAAACAGAATTTCAGCGAAACGAATTTTAATTATCTAATATGCATTACATTATTTAGTCTGTTTATAAAACTAAACATAGTATGCTTTAAAATGTAGTTTCATTTATCTAGATTACATTATCTCTGTATACTTATATTCTCTGTTTCTTTTTTTTATGTAATGATCAGTGAGTAAATTGGCTATAATTACTTAAAATAAGAATATTTTAAGTAAGAAACAAAACAACTTCAACGAAACGAATTTCAATGATCTAATATGCATTATATTTTTTAGTCTGTTTATAAAACTAAAACTAAAAATAGTATGTTTTAAAATGTAGTTTTATTTATCTAAATTACATTATCTCTGTATACTTATATTCTCTGTTTTTATTCTTATGTAATGATCAGTGAGTAAACTAGCTATAAAAATATTTTAAGTAAGAAACAAAAAAGAATTTAAGCAAAGTAAGTTTCAATTATCTAATATCCATTATATTATTTAGTCTATTTATATTATATTATTTAGTCTGTGTACTTAAAACTATATTTTAAGTAAAAAAAAGAATTTAAGCAAAGTGAGTTTCAATGATCTAATATCTATTATATTATTTAGTCTGTTTATAAAACTAAAACTAAAAATAGTATGTTTTAAAATGTCATTTTATTTATCTAAATTACATTATTTCTATAATGTTCTCTATTTCTGCATTCTTATGTAGTGATCAGTGAGTAAACTGGCTGTAAGGATATTTTCAGTAAGGAAAAAAAAACAACATAATTTCAGCGAAACGAATTTCAATTATCTAATATGCATTACATTATTTAGTAAAAATAATAATAAAATAATTTAATAAAAATTATCTAATACGCATTATATTATTTAGTTTGTTTATAAAACTGAAACTAAAAATAAAAACAGTATGTTTAAAATGTAGTTAACACTTTTTTTCATTTTTTTTATGTAAATGTATTTTATAGTTGAGAGAGAAACCGCCTAAAATTGTATTTTTATTTATGCCAGTTACATTTATCTATTTCTACATTCATACGTAATAATCAGTAAATAAACTGGCTTTAAGAATTTTTTTAACAAAAAAAAATTAGGTTAAATGAACTTCACTTACCTTATTAGGCACTGTATCATTTAGTTATAAACTTTTCTCATTAAAAATATTTGACTTAACTTATTCGTCACATTCCATTTCAAAAGGTAGCACTGATTACATTTTTTAAAACCATTTTATGTGCAGTTGAGCCATTTATTTGCAGTATTGTGGATTTGTTTATTTTAGATTGTAAGGCGATTTCATATCAGCATTTATATAAAATCTCAAAGATTAGTTATAAAATATTTAATTTGAGTGGAGAATATAAAGAAGATTCGAACATTTTGTTCGAAGCATCGCAGCCAAATAATATTCAAATTTCTAACTATTGATTGATTTTTAATTAAAATTCTAATAAAAACATAAAACATATTTTTATTTGGGAAAACTTGTTTATCAAAAAAAGTTGCTTCCTATCAAACTTCACTCTTGGTTCAACGTTAGCTTCTTAGAGTGTTTTCAACGTTTTCATCATAAGTTATATTACTTATAGCACAATATTCAGTTAGATACTATCCTATAAACATCATTATATAGTTTTAAAATAGTTGGCGTTTTAATTGATAACATGCTTTAACGAAGCCATAGAATTAGATATTTAAAACGGCGATGAGATATTATGTTGGCAATTTCGGTTTAAAAATACGATTTTTAGCATTATTTTTGTTTTTATATACCTACTAGTTCTTACTCTTGACTTCGTACGCATGTTATTCAAAAGCACTTCTGAATTAATCAAAAGATCTATTAATTAACAATGTTTGATTTTAAATTTATCATACAGTACGAAAATAAATAGAATCGTTTGAAATAACCGGTCGAAAACATTTTACCTCTAACATCATTAGCGTGGGGGAAAAACTACTTAAAGCTATGTACTTGAAATTATAGATACTTTTAAAAATTTAATCTAAAATGATGAAAATAGTTAAAAGGAATATGTACAGCAAGAAAAAAAAGTCAAGAGAAACGAACAGGAAATATCAAATTATATTAACACAAGAACAGCATAAAAAAAATTATAAACCTTCCTTTAGTAACTATATATAAATATGATAGAATAGTGAGATAATATTAAAATGAAAAACGTAAACAGAAAAATAAAAACAAACTATTAGATTTTTTATTTATTTTTTGTTCTGGTGAAAAAGGGTTTCTGCGGGAAATCCTACAATAAATCACAAAGAATTCCATTAGATAAGATAGTATTAAAAGAATACCGGAAATAGAAAAATAAAAACAAACGATTCAAAAAGCTCACAGATGTTTTCAATTTTTTTTATTTTTGGGCGGAAAAGTTAGTTTTTAATTATTAAAAAATTAACCACTCAATTAACCGGAATAAAAATGAGCCCATGTTCTTCTGTAGACTATAATCTATCTCTGTGCCAAATTTCATTCAATTTCTTCAGCCGTTCTGGCGTGATAGACTTACATCATCCATCCATCCATTCAAACTTTCACATTTATAATAGTAGTATGGATGTTAATTAAACTAGTATTTCTTTCCTTCTGCCTTTACAGTTTTATCTGTATTTTTATCATATTTTTTTTCTCTCCTTTTGTATCATAAATGCACTTTTGATTTCGTAGCTGTGCTTCGTCTTGCAAGCAATAATCTGGAATGGTTACTATGCCGAAGAAACATTACAGGCTCACATTTAACTTTCCGGCTTGATAAGCAAACATTAAAAATAGTAAAAAAGTTTGGGTACTTTTCCGTTAGCCGGGCGCAAGCGAAAAATCGCCAAAGAAATTTGGCGGAATTCTACATTGTTTGGCGATTTTTTTGCTTTAAAACTACTGTGAGAAATTTGGCCGAATTTAGCATTATTTGGCGATTTTTCGCATTTCGCCCTGTTAACAGAAAAGTAACAAAGTTTGTAAGAATCACTGAAATTCATTACTTTAAAATTAATTTAAAAACTTGAATTTCACTAAAAATACAAATGAGATGTTATTAAATTTATTAGGCATTTTGGTACAATAGAAGATATTTTTATCGTAATTTCAAAACTTTTTCCGGTGCGATCGTAGTTTAACCCCCTGCTTGGCGCAATTTCAAAAATCGCCAACTCGCCATCCATGAATTACAAGCAAGAGCACAGGTCAGCAATGGCGTATTTTCACCAACTTGGCGAAGAAGGGGGTTAAACTACACAATACCCCTTTTTCCTTTTCTTGCAACCAATTCATGTTTTATGTCTCATATTCAAATTTTATGCGAAAATATACATAAAATGGCGTATCTTCTAAAAAGATAAACACATCTTCGTAGTTTCTGTAATGTTTATTATGGTGCTTCTTTGGAGGATGGCCAACTTTAAAGGCATTTGCTTTTAGAATATTTTACTTTGCTTTCATCTTGATGAGTGTACTACGAAAGTGTTGTCACAATGAAAGAAAAATATATGAAATTATTATGATGCCAAGTCTCTTTTAAATTTTAAAAATATGAGAAATGCAATTTTTTCAGAGATTTATTACAAAATTCATTCCAGCGGTTTCTTCAATTGCCCTACTGGGATTCTGACATGGTAAATAGACAGAAAACAATACAACTCATTTGTACAAGTAATTAAAACAACAGCCTGAAACGTTGCCAAAATGTTTTAAATGCTATTTTTATTTTACATATATTATACTGAGCTCGTAACTGTAAAAAAGTGAGTTAAATTGGCTGTAAATTTATTTTGAAGTAAAAATTTAATGTTGTTTATTTAATTCAGGATGGTCTTGAATGTTATAATTCAATAAAAATTATTGATGTACAACTGCACAGAAACAGAGAAGCATCGATTTGAAAAATAAAAAAAAGCCATCTTATAAAATAATTTTTTTCCAAGTTTTATGTATTTTTGTTATAAATATTTAGTTTTTACCTAAAGGGAGTTTTTGTAATAATCTAATTAACTTGCTATAAAAATATGTCTGAAATATTTGAAAAAACACTTTATTTTATAATTTTTATAAGGAATTTTTCTTGTGATTTTTTAAAAAAATAATTCAAACACTTTCGAACCAATGGGACGTTAAATTGTTACATTCCTGTTAAAAAAAAGTAAAAAATTATTTTAATTTCACACTGAAAAATTCAAATTGTAAATTAAAAATTAAAAATAATTATATATAATAAAAATTAATTGATTGAAAATTAATTGATGAAATAAATATTAATTGAGCTGTGGAATTTCGATGGATTTCGAGTGATATATCCAAATATCTTTTTTAAGCATTTTCTCATGTGATTTTTTAAAAAAATTTAAACAAAAAATGATAATTTATAAGCAATTACGGCATTTTAAATTTCTTTTTAGTATTATGTAGTATTTTTAGGAGTAAAAATGAAAGATTTCAGACTAAATTTGTGTTTTTTAAATTACCAAAGAAAAATAATTTCGATATTTTCTAGAATAATATTAAAAAAAAAGAAAAAGAAAACTGACAATTATGAGAAATTCTCAATTAAATTATTTTTAAAGATAAAAAATAATAAAAATAATTTTTATATTAGTTATATGATAGTTATAAATTATGGTTCACATTTGCATCATAAAGGTAATCCATAATATTGAGATTTTTCTTCTTGACCGATTTCTATCCTAAATTAAATTCGATCGTAGCACCAGAAATGAACTCTTCTAATGACCTCTCATACTTGGCATAAGGTATGTATGAGCTTTCTCTTCAATCACAATTGTCATTACTATGACCAAATCGTCGGGGGTAAAATATAAATAAATTGTCATTCCTATTACATGAATCATAATAACAGTGGTAATAACATATTATTAATATGTGAAGCATTGTAACATTGGAAATTAAATATTATTAAGGGATGTCCGAACATTGTGCTGTGCTGACAATGATAATTTGTGAAATAACTTCCCTCAAAGTCTCTTTATAGATACGCCATAATAATCTTTTATGTAAATATATCCTCCTAATTGTTACGAAATAATTTTTTTTTATAAATTTTGAATTTTTTATTTCTTTCGTGTAAAATCTTGTATTATTCTAGTAAATTTCGATTTTGTTCGCAAAAAAATTCTAAATTTTTTTTAAAGTTTTTTTTGAAAAACATTTATTTTATTATATTTTAGGAGACATAATGAGTCCGTTACAAAAAACTAGGTACATATGAGCAGTCGTTTCCGCGAAAAAGTTCATCATGACTGGCAAAATTACATTTTTGGTGCAGATTAATGGAAAATCATTTATTCTTTGGAGCATTACGACTTATAATCTAACTATTTTTTCACTATCATCATTTATTATTTTTAAGACTCTTTTTCCTCTTAACTTTTTTTAGTTAATGAGAATAATTATGAAATTTAATATTGTTTGTTAGAATGATTATGAATTGTGATATCGACAGTTAGAATAATTAGGAATTTTAATACTACAAGAATAATCATGAATCGTAATATTGATAATTAGAATAATTATGAATTTTAATTTCATAAGAATAATTATGAAATTTAATTCTATAAGAATAATTATGAATTGCAATATTGACTATTAGAAGAATTAGGAATTTTAATTTCAAATGAATAGTTAGGAATTTTAATTCTATAAGAATTATGAATTATGATAATGTCAGAATAATTATGAATTTTAATACTATAAGAATAATTATGAATTATGATATTGACATTTAGAATAATTAAGAATTTTAATACTATAAGAATAATCATGAATTGTAGTATTCATAATAAGAATAATTAGAAATTTTAATTCTATAAGAATAATTATGAATTGTGATATTGACAGTTAGAATAATTATGAATTTTAATACTATAAAAATAATTATGAACTGTGATATTGACAATTAGAATAATTAGGAATTTTAATACTGTAAGAATAATTATGAATTGTGATAATGTAAATTAGAATAATTATTTAATTTTAATTACATTATCAAAGCATTTCTTTGTATTCTTTTAATATTCTTTTTCTTAAAATGTATAAATTTTTAACCTTTCAATCGTTAAATAATGATGTAGCGTCACATGACCTAAAGAAAGAAGTTTTTAAACCGACGTGTTCTTAGGAACACGATATCATATTATTTGCATTTTTAATAGGAATTTCGAACATTTTTATGCAGACATTTTTGCAGCAATTTTGAGGTGAACGAGCTTCTAAAATTTATTTGCGTTTTTTTCCCAACAGCAGCTGGCAAATTATTTTTGTAAACATAAGTTTGTCCAAGCAGTTCCAAGTTTTTAAAAACTCTCATTGTGCCTGCATCTAATGACATTTTTTTTGCTACTTTTCGGTTAATTAAATTCAGATTTTTGGTACTCCTAATTATCGTAGAGATTAAAATAACGAGTTTTTAGAAAGATAAAAATGTTAAAGAATTTTAAAGTGCAAAACTCTTAAATTATTTTTCATTTTCAAAATTCTTATATTCTTCCGATATTCTTTAATAGAAGTAGTGCTACAAAATAATCACTAATGTTGCTATTATTCATACTATCTATGATATATCTAATAGAATTAATGGGACATTTTTAATAATAATGATTAATATTAACTGGTTAATATGATGAGTCGATTAATCACTTATAACCATTATTATTATTAACAATAACAGAGTGCTTATATTAACAGTAACAACTTTAATATAAAATGCTTTACTGTGCATTATATAAAATGCTATGCCGTGCATGAAATGCTATATGCTTGAAAGCAATTGCGTTGTTTGAAAGTTAGCATACGTTATTATATCGATCCTGCATTTTTAAGACGTCTTTCCACACTTAATTAAACATTTTTTTAAACATGTGAGAACATGATGTTGTTTAGGTTTGGAGGTTTTGGTGTTTCCGAAATTTGAGGGAAATAAATATTCGTTTTTTCATTGGTAGATAGCGAGTCACCTAACCCATGACATTTGATGTTTATTTTGCGAGTATTTTGTGAGATGTTAAATTAAATTTATTTTCAATTGCTTTTTTGTTTGTCGTTTCTATGAAATGACGTCATCTTCCAGTTTGTTAACGATTTCTTACTTTTAAATTATTAATCTCGTGCTCAGAAAATTATCGTGTTTTTTTTTTTAATTTTTTTTTCAGTTTTAACTATCGCAATTTTGTAAAATGCGAATTATATTATTCTTTAACGATATTATAAGCGCATTCTTACCAATTGTATTTTTCAAAACACTGTAGCTTCCACTAATAGTGAATTTTTTTGTCGAAATTACTGTTTTTTTTTTTTATCTTAAAGTCGCACAGGCTCCAAAACTTTGTTTGCGAGCTAAAAAAATTGAAAATGCAAGCTGAAAAAACTATCATTAGAGAGAGAGAAAAGTCTTGTGATTGTTTCAAACCTTTTTAAATTGGTTAATGACTTTTATTAATCAAGACAAATAATCACTTAACGATAATAATGTTCTCACATGATAACTTGAAATTCGCGACCGTAGATTCAATTTTTTTGCTCTAATTTGATGCTTTTAAGAATCAAAAGTAAATTTTAGCACCTAAAAATAAGTAGACGGATGCAAAAAATAAACGAAGATGGCCATATAATTTTTTTTATCTAAATAAATGGGACCTGACTATTGGTAATTATACTTTTATTCTAAAAACCGAATCTATATTTTTTTACTCTTAATTTTCGTCTAATATATACAAGAATACCCTTGAATTTTTTTTTGAGAAATATTATTTGTCTTGCAATAGATAACGGCATAATTCGAGTTATAATTTGAAATAATTAAAAAGAGAGAAAAGATTTAAAATTCATAAATTTTTAGACGTTTGAATTTGTAAGGTTTATATACGAGATAAAAAAAATCATTATTTAATGTTATCAAGTGGAATAAGACTTTCAATTTCAGCTTCTTTAATAAAATGTGTGAGAGGCAGTTGTTGGAAATGTATTGTCTTCTTTGAATCACAGAGGCAGAAGCTTGAAGAGTATTGATTGTTTAGAAAGAGGTCAAATATAACCTGAAGAAGCGAGGGCCGCAGGAATGCTACTGATTGTGATTCCTTGTTTTTTGGAGACTGGAAACGGTTGCCAAAACCCAGTCAGTGTCTAACAAAAAAATAATACGAAGCAAGAATTTATATCCAGTACTGTCAAGATCTACTGAAATATGCTACAGCACCAGAATGTCAACTCAGACTGCCTTGAATCAAAGTACCATGTACTTTGCATGCTTTCAAAAAAATTTTCTTATTCTTACGAGACATTGGAATTGAAAGGCATATACGAGTTTTTGAAGTTTTAATATCATTTTTTGTGCGTGATTTTTTGTAATAAAATAAATGTTTGAACAAATCTTGTGTTTCAAAGTGACTTTTGCCCTATAAAACCAAACGAAATATGTATGCTTGCATATTTAGGTATGTTTTACTGATAATAAGCTGTCATACTACCTGTATAAAAATATAACTTGGACAAGAAATGATTATTTCAAT
>JAOUZG010026507.1:2963818-2979826 GCA_026289955.1 Argiope argentata | reverse complement strand
GTAACGAAATCAGTTGGGTTTTTTCCGCAGACTACTGAGGTTAAGGCTTTACATGTTTTTGGCCGATTATTTTAAACGATTCTGTTTATTTTCATAATGTTTGATGCGTTTAAAATAAAACACTCTAAATGAATTATTTGTTTCGATTCATTTTGAAGTTATTTCGAATTAAAGTAATACAAAATAAAGAAAATAGAAATTTCTAATCTGTATTGCGTTCCCGAACTGGCGTAGAAATATCACGCATTTTGCATTATTATAGTTGGCTTTGAATCCGGAATTGGCATTGAACGCAATGCTAGTATAATTTTTGATTAATTATTTAAAGTAATTGTAATTGTTAGGCCCGGATAGTGGATTCGCATCCTTTGGGCTGCAAGTTCGAATCCATATATAGAAAGGAGAATAGGAATTATTAGGGAATTCGCTTGCTATTTTACCTCTTAATACTGTTATTCTGACATATTTATTTTAATTGTAATTATTTAATAAAAAGTAACTAAAGTAAGATTTTTCTTTGTTAACATAAGTAGATATTGAATTAATTTTTATTTATTTATTACTTGTTCATCACTAGGGCCGCTGAAATCTCTTTGAATAAATTCAGCATAGTCACTTTGTTGTAGTTACATGTTACTTCCCTCGGTATACGAGACGCGATTTTGAACTTTTAAGGCTTAAAGGACTTTATAGATCATACTGTATAAAAGTGTACAATGTAATTAATCCATTAGGTTTGAAATTTATTGAAGTAGTCATGTTTTATCATGAAGTTATAAAAGGTATTAATGGCATTTCTTTTTTTTATAAATAAAAACAGCTCTAAAACAAATATTACATATTGGATTAACAAAAAAAGTTATAAATGGCTAATCTAAAAATAATGTTGAAGTCGTTTTTGCTAACTATTTAATATCATAGCAAAATGAGATCATTAAAAATATTTTTATTTCTGTTCTTCCGTTAAATAAATTTCAATCTCTAAGGAAATATATGTCTTTATTTTTGTCTATGGATAGCTCACATGATTCGAAAACAACTGGTGCATTAAAATGTTTTAATTTCTTATTACGTAGTTTATTGTGTTTTCACCAGCTGCTGTCGATTTGAAAAGAAAATGAGCTAATGAATATTTCTGGCGCTATCTCTTTGTTATTACATGTTGGGCCATTCAGGGATTCAAAAAGGCAGAAATTAATGATTCAAAAGATAGAAATTAATTCTGAAACAGCGCTCTGCATACGTCAGCTGCCCGTGACTCGAAATAAGAGGCTAATAAGAGGCGACTCATATAATAATAATATATGAGTCGTGGAAAATAGGGATCGTTTGGGATTAATCTAAGCTTCATTATTTTACATAAATTGAACATATTATCTAAATTTAGACTCCTTTGAATATTTTAAAGTTAATTGAATTTCATTCCTTTAATCTTGAATTCATTCTTTGAGCTGTGAAGTTATTCCTCTGAATTTTGAATCACCGTTAATTTGTTGCCTTTTAAAGATAAATCGCCCCGTGAAACATTTTTCAATTAGGTCTATTGAGGCTTTGCGCTTAAATGAGTAAACAAGATATTTACATAGTTTTTTCAATGAATTACTGACTGTCGAAGGGAAATTTTTTTAAAAAAATGGAGTCTAATGAGTGTAGTTGAGATGATATTTTTTGACAATCTTTATGTTTGTCTAGTATCTGTTTGTAAATAATATCTTCATTAGCAAGAAATGCAGAGTTATTTATCTTTGTTTTTAATCGGGGGATTTATAATTATCATTCATTTATTTCATTTATACTGTTGGATGTCTTGAAGTTCTTATTTTTTTTCAATCCCAGGTTATGATCTCCCTAATTTGTTTAGAATCAGTGTATGTTTGTTAAATTTTCGTAGAGGTAAGAGAAAACATGTATAAAACATACATAACAATCGTTCTATTTTTTCCCCTGGGAGCTGAGTTTGACTTCGCGAGAAGCGTGTGCGTTGTCAATATATGCACCGACCGAGTTTCTTATTTGTTTGTTAAAAATGTTACTTTATCTTTTACTAGCAGTACCCACACGGCGTTGCCCCTGTCATAGCATCCGAGAAGAAAAATTAGCTTTAAACTTAAGCCTCCATCCGATATGACATGGGTATGTTACGCAAGATCAAACAAACATAAAAATATGTTTAGGTTAGATTTCCTTCTTTTCGGGATACTGAGATTTGAATCGCTGCTTAAAATTAGACGTAAACAAAGAAATATATCGCACATGCATAGCACAGCTCTTGCTATTTGCACATGCGCAATTTGAGGTTTTCACTCATGCGCGGGTAAAATAAAATCACAATTTTTAATTTCCTTTTTTATTTTGACATGATTTTAATGTACAGAAACTTCACCAATAAATACTCTTCAAAATGGTATAAATATCTCCAATATCCTTTAAACTATTTTCTCGAATCTTTGTGGTTCCAATATTCAGACGCATTCAGGAGACTTTATTTTATATTATGTGTAGATAAATACTTTAAGAAGTGGTTACGTTTTATGTGAAAGAATAATAAATTCATGTTTTAAAGAAACTCTGACTCTTCATTTTCAAAAAGGGTAGACAACATACGTAATATTAATCGACATTGTAAACCTATTATAGATTCTTGCTGAATTTCTCTTATCAGAAGATTAACCTATTGACAGGCTTTGTTCGAAATTTGATAGATATCTATACTTTATATTTTAAATATATTTTATCCGCTTTCTTCGTTTTTTAATTGTCGAACTAACATATATTGGGACAACCAAATACGCAGATTTCCTAAGAATCGATTTTGTATGAAACTTGATCTTAAATTCATATGCTAAATTTCCTCGATTTAATTTAAAACGTTTTTTAATTATCTTATTCATTGGTAGATCCATCTATTCATTTTTTTTTCAAACCTTGAGAAGGTCTAAAATCTAGAGTTCTAATTTTTTGATGATTACAGTATTTTTTTTATACTTCTTATACGAGAAAATAAAAATCTGTAGTTGCTCCACTTTGGATGAAAAAAATAAATAAATGATCACATTATTCACTTTTGGTCAAGCCATTTGAACCCATACATGTGGTTGTTTTAAATTTAATTGTATTCTAAAATGGAATTAAGTGACGATTCAATTAAAGAACTTTTTTCCATCAAAATGGAATTTGTTTGGTGTATTTCATTGGCGCAACAATAAAATGAACGTATTTTGCCGCATATAAAGTTAACGTATATAAAGTTTGCCGTATAAAAGAACGTATTTATGAACGTATTTTGCTGCATATAAAGTTAAAACAGAAGATAACCCCAAATTATATTAAATTTCAAATCATTTATCTTTCGAAAAAGAATAAAAACAAAGGAATCGTAAACATTTCTTCAAGTAAAGAAAATAATGTCAGTTTTATTGGATCACAAAGATATGAAAATTACTGAATATATAGTTGTATACAGTTACTGATTTTTTTAATATCAATGACAGATATTTTAAAATCCTGAATCAAAAACTTTCAATACTAATCAAGAAATTAATTTTTTAGAAAATTTTCAAGAATTTCATGTAATTTTTTAAAAAAATAAAAGTGCATGTTGAAAATTTTCTATATATGTATGTTAGCAGGCTGAGTAATGAAAATAAAGTAATTTCTTTCCACTTATCTAGAAATTGTTTCTTGGAAAAGTATTTCAATAAGTCTGTTTAAGATTTTGTGTAAATTTTAAATTTAAACTAATGAAAATGAATGTTTAAATTAAATGAAACTATGTAAATTTTAAATTAATAAAAATGAAAACATGCGATAAATTATGTTCTCTATATATTTGCAAGTCATACAGTATCTTTGTACAGTATCTTTGCACAAAAGCTGGAAAAATCTTTAATTCAAGAGTTTTTACGCAGACTCATGGAAAGAAATTGAAATTCAAATGAATTTTTGTGCTCAGAAGCCCTATGCATATAAATTACACTTTTATGTAAAAATTTGCATGCTAAAAGCTTTTCTTTATTTTTTGTTGTTGTCTTGATTTGGTTTTTCTATCTTGTTTATTACACATTTCTAAGTAATTTAACTACAATTCAAAATTCAATTCATGTTTAATTATGTTTTAAAGAAAGGCAACGTTTCTTTTGAATTATGTGATGTTTGGAAATAAGGCAGTATTATAAAGAGATATTCAGTAATGTAAATAAATCAATTTGTATTTTAGTAGGAAAAAAATTTGAAAAAAAAAAATGAAAATAAGAACAACCGAAGGCTTTAAAAATTGACTCGCTATGAAGTTATTTCGGTTCAAAATTTCATATAAATTTTTTCATTGAAACAATTTAGACTGGTTTTAACTACCATGTGACAATTTGTTTTGGTTGTTAATCGAAATAAGATGACATTTACTCTTCAAATTGCAGTTTCAACCGACAAATGAGACTTGTAAAGCCAATAAGCTCCTAATAAATTTTTTTCGGGGAGGTCACCGGTTAGTTGCATAATATTTTGAAATATTAGAATTCTAAAAGTGGCAAGTCATACAGATTTTTACAGAGATATGATAAATACTTCCTATTATTTTTTGGTGGAGTATATATTTCGATTTAATCAGTTTATTATTTGACATTCACAGACCTATTACAAATAGTTAAGAACTGATTTCATATCAAATTTAAGCAATAATTTTAACTAGATAATGTTTATAAGCAGGTATGCTATCTATAATTTCCCATTAGCATAACAAAATAATTATCCGAAACCACATTAAAGGGCAGACCATATGAAAAAAAACTATAAAATTTGGTAGGAAATTTTTTATTGGTTAGAAGATATTCACCAAGAAAATTTCTGAATGTTAGACAAAAATTAATTGAAATTTTGTTTTTCCTCAGTAACTTCGAAACATATCATTTCACCCAAAAGCTTTCGCACACAATTTTAAAATTAAAAATACTAGACTCTTACTCAATTTTTTTTTCGTTCAAAATGCTCTCTTAATGTTTTCAAAGATAATTTGCGACAATGTTTTCATTGATGTAATAATTGGATTTTAAACAGAGGCGTTGGGACAATATTAAATATGCATGTATAAACAACAGCCCAGTTATATAACATTATATCCAATAAAATCAATATGGAAAAGACCTAAACAATTAACACACACACACACACACACACACACACACACACACACACACACACACACACACACACACACACACACACACATTGTATTCAGCGAGCAGTAATGCCGCTACAACTAGAACAGAAATAAAATGAACTAAATTAACAAAAGTTCAAGTTTCAAATTCTAAATGTAAAGGAAAAAAAATACAATTAATCAGGCCTGAAGACTTTTTCTAGGGTCACCCTCAAGCAGGGATTTTCTTCTGTGAGAGGTCTGACATTTCGCCGAAATATCGATCACTCGTGACCCGAAAATACCAGGAAAATGAGGTTTTAGAGATTAATTGTTATCATAGAAATAAAAGAACAATTTTAAAGTAAATAGATTACAGTTAAAAACAGCTCAGTTATTACAGTTCTTTTATTTCTATGATAACATGTAATATTTAAAACCTCATTTTCCTGGGGTTTTCGGGTCACGGGGACATAGCTTGACGAATTGTCGGACCTCTCACAGAAAAAAAATCCCTGGTTTGAATCCCTGACTGAGTGTGACACTTGAAAAAGTCTTCAGGTCAGATTCTTTTATTTTTTTCCCTTCTCGATTTCGAATTTTAATTTAACCTTTTTGCTAATTTAATCTCTGTTATATAATTAACACTTTGACTGCCACGGCAATTTTCAGAAATCTGGCGTAAAATGACAATTTGATTTAATCACATTATATTATTAAAAACTCTAATTCTAGAGCATAATTAGCATCAAAAAGCATAAAAAATGTTTCTTTTTTTTAAAAAAGGTCTTATTAATTCTTTTGTAATTGGCTTCTGTAACAGAAATATTTTCGAGGAAGCCAACAACGAGTTAATTCGTTCGCAGACACGCTTCGACCTGTCGTTTCTCTAAACCTAAATCATAAATCCGCGTTCATATTCGAAGTCAATTAAGCCTAATTCTTGAATTTGACTTAATTTGTATAATTATATTTTTTGATCGTTTTTTAGTAAATTTTCTATTCGTGCAAGCCAACATGGATTTTTTGTTCCTTTCCCAGAAGCCATCTATCGATATCAGCACTCATATAAGCCGGGTTTAATCGTAACTGCACAGAAATTGCTAGTAAACAAGGACGAGGTAACTCGTAGTTAACTTCCTAGAAAAGAACGCGATCTACGAGTTATCCCGTAGTTGACAGTCAACGTGTTAACATATATTTTTTTTAAATGCTGAAATAAACCAGTGCCACATTTTGAATTAAAAATTTGAATTTTCTTTAACTTTATTTCAAATAGATTTCTTTTAAGATGTATATAATAAAATAAAAACAAAGAAATTATACTACTACATAGTCATCAACTAATAATCGTAAGAATACCTTAAGTCAATAAGTTTTCCAATTCGACATCATTACACTAATGGCCTTGTTTGAGGTCATTACGTAATGGATGAAAATGACCCGCGAAGTTAAGACTTAAATTTGATGCTTTACATTTATCTGTGTAAGCTTTAGAAAGCTAAAGTTTTTTTTTGAAGATTTTAAATATATGAATGCTTAATTTAGCATATTTAATAAAACATAATTAAGATCGATAAATTCTAAAAAAAATGAGATATTTTACTTAAAATAGTATACTTAATTTTCTATTTGATTCTCAAAAGAGATTTCTTTGAAAGAAAATTATATTTTAAATCCTTTTCTAAGCTGAAATATTCTGATTCGAATCAGTTTTTCATTTTTTTTGAAAATCATAATTCAATATATATAAACCAATCCACTCGAAAAAGAACATTATATATTTAAAATTAGAACGTATATGTACAAAAAAATTTATAAATCAAACGAAATTCTATAAATAGATAAAAATGAAAACTAATGCTTCTAATTAATGATTTTAATTTTTTAATTTTTTGTTTTCGTTTGCTACTAACATCGTCGTGAATTTTTCTTTAGAGATTTATTTACATCATTGCTGTACAAATACGTTTTTTAGATTAAAACAATAATTGTATAAAAATATAAAAATTAGATAATGTAAAAACAAACAAACTCTGAAAAGCATTATTAAATATGGAATTAATTCATAATTAAATTTTGTTTTTAAATTTTACTAACATCTAACCATTTTTTAAATATAAATTTATGTATTTATTCAATTCTCCTCTGATTTTTTATGTTTTAATTCTTTGAAATATAATTAAAACAGGATTAATTCTATTCAAAGAATTAAATCATTAAAGGATTTGATTCTTGGATCCTTATAAAGATATCGCCATAATTCTTGCAGTTTTAGAACTTTGTCGCCAAATTGATCGCCATGATCGAAAATCAGTGATTTGGCATCTATACATATATATTAATGTATCTGCAATTCCCCTCCCCCCTTCCTTAGTGTGAAACTAACGGCACAAGAATATAATATTACAGATTATTGATAGCATTTATTTAACTTCGACAAAATGGACCAGGGAAGTGTATATGAATATTCGGATATCGTTGTTTTCTTAGCAATAAATGTAAGGATTCAAACAGCATAAAATATTCATTATCTCATATAAAACAATTTTTTTTCTACATAAAGTGTATTCTGTTTTGAAGGATTAGAAATTACATTTATTAAATTATAAGAACAGAATATCCTGCATATGAAATAATGTATATTGGCACGTAATTTTTCCTTTATTTTCTCATAATGGATGGATAATAAGCGCGATTTAATGCAGACTTAATTTAAGCACGATTCTATGCTGAGACATTGATAATAATATATCAAAGTCAACATTTTCAACATCCTGTTTGGGTGTTACATTCTAATATATTTTTAATTGTAACAAAATTAGATAAATATGCGAAAGGATTATTTTTAAATCAAATAGTAAGGGACAGAGTAATACAGTTCCCAATGTATATGCATTTATCTTGATATGAAATTAAAGATAAAAATGAAAAATTTGATGAATGTTAAATTTTTAAGTTGTCGCATTAGAACTCACTATTTATTGAATTGTTAAATAGACATTTAAAATAATAAAATGCAAAATTTAAAACTTAACTAATATTTACTTGAAGACTTATTCCTTCAGACTTTAATTGAATTAATTTTATAGGTAATAGAAATGATAATCTTCATTTTGTGTCGTTTTACAATGATATGCATTTTGTTATTCGTTCTCTTGATAAGACAATAATATTGTTTATAATTTGATGTTTTATACAATCAGGTTATTGTTTGTTATTGTTATGAAACCTTTTTATACTTTTCCATTTTTAAATCGATACCATTTTGTTTTGATATGTTAAAGTACAAAATAAACGCTCTGTAATTTGAAAAGAAAAAAAAAGTGTGCAATATTTTGAGCGGGATTTAAATCAGATAATTGGATTTAAAAATGTAATTTATTTTTGAAAAAATAATTTTCCAATACATTTCAATTAGAAATGAAAAAAGAATAACAACATAATAATCCTTTCTTTCTAATGATACATAATAATCATAAAGAAAGCAAAACAATAAATGCATGATATTAACATTATTTCCTTCGAATAAGTCCTTGGATTGCAAAATTATATCAAATGAAATAATAAGTTTTTCAATTATTCTGATAAGCTGAGCAACGAGTTTTTATGTTAAAATCTAACAAATACTATAACTATTCCCATAAAATATAAGAATGTGATGCGTTTGTCACCAATCATGCAAAAATCTTGCCATTAAATCAAAAATTGAGTTGTGTTATCTGTTTGATTTTGGTAATAACATATTTGTCAAGAAATCACCAAAATAAATTGATTTTTTGCCATTTCCACAATTCTTAATTTGAGCCTAAAAAAGAATATTATGATAATTAAAAGGATGCAAGCATTTTTTTATTTATCTTGCGCAGTTAATAGTTAAATAATTGATAAGTGTTACTGTTTCTTTAAAATTGATATTACTTTTTTTCAATAAAAATATTCTGAGAATTACAAAAAAGTGAATTTTTTATGCATCTTAATTACATAGTGTCATTTACTTAACTAAGCCATTTTTCAGGCTTCATTTACTAAAATAGCACCATGTATTTATTCAGTATTTGCTATGTTTATCATATTTATTTAATATCTCTTGTTAAAAATTTATTGTATGTCAGTTACTTGCTAATATATCATACCTCATGGTTGGCCTACACATTCTCTGTGTAATGTAGAGTTATGGTTAACCCCGCGTTTTCGTAATTTGATCCTTATCAAAAACACACTTTCAATTTGGGATTTCAATAATATTAATTTTAAGAAAAATTATGCAGGGATTTTAGACTTTATACTCTTTTTTTTCATTAATTATGAATTATTTTTATTTTAAACTAGCTTTTACCCATGACTTTGTATGCTGGGAAAAGTACACAACTAACCTAAAAACACTTTATTTCAAATGCGCACCTGAAATAAAGGAAAACAGAAAATCAAGCCCGCATTTCTTTAAAATCAAGTTTTTTTTCATCGATTGAGATTGATACAGCTATAATGGTATAATACATAGATTTTTTAAACTTTTAATTAAAGTGAAAACGCAGTTCTTAACAATTACAACACAATGCGCATGCTTGAATTTTCAACGGCAATTAGGGCAACGGAAATGAGTGAATTTTCTATGCCAATTCGAGTAACGTAATACAGATTAAAATTCTTTAATTTATTTCATTTTCCCTTTTTTAAATTCAAAAGTATTTCTGAATGAATCCGAAAAATCGATTAATTAACAATGTTTAATTTTAATTGCATCAAATACCAAGAAAATAAACAGAATCGTTTGAAATAAACGGTCAAAAACATGTTAAGTCTAACCTTATTAGCGTGGGGGGGAAACAACAACTGAAGTCTTTCTTTTTGGCGGGAAAGTAAGAAAAATGTATTTTTTTCTATTTTCCTCGTATCTTTTCCGTTTTTTTCTTCCTCTAAGAGCCTTTTATGTGTCTTAAGGAAAATATTTTTTTAAAAATTAGCCGAATTGGACAAGCCGTTCTCGAATTTGGTGCTTAGTAACACATTTGGTGATACATTTTTATTTATATAAATGATGCTCCTATGATTAGACTACAATTTTATTAGAGTTATTTTAATTTTGCCAAGATGAGTGGCAGATGTAAGAAGAGAAATGAGACGGTCAATTGGATTCTCATTCTCAATTCTTTTTTGCCTTGTCCAAAAATGGAACAAAATAATTCAGCCGTGTGAGCCTGGCTTAGAACATATTGAAGTGGGTGATTTATTGAACTTGCTTTCATCCACTCCATGAAGAGAAATGACGCTGACATTCTGTCGGTTGAGTGGTTTTCTCTTATGAAGTAGTGTGCTTTGTTTGTAGGTGGCGCTGTGTAGACTTGGGCGTAAACAAAGCTGAGTATTGTCTCTATGTATCTTGTTAGCCCAAAAAATATCGGAAGAAGGTCCTGTTTTTGTATTACTAAACTAGGAGGTAAATACATTGTACAAGTATAATTTTTGAAAATCCTTGTCGTGATAACAATTTAACTCTTAAAACTCTAATTTTTCCATTGATTAATAATTTTATTAATTAAAGTTAATTTTCAAATCTTGTATTTCTGATTAACTTATCTTATTCGAAGTAGTGCTCACTCAAACCTTTCACTTGAATATTTATTATATTTGTTCTGAATATATCTATTAGACTCTTAACTTCCAGAAGTTTCTTTTCAAAAATTTTGTGAGCAATTTAGGAATGAAAAATTAATTATCCAGAACAATTTCAATTTTAAAGGAAGAAAACATAAATTAGTTTCATTTTTAAACTATATATTGAATTGGAAAATAATATGCAAAGTTCAACCTGCTATAATTAATGATTTAAGAATGTCATACAGCCTCGACATTGAAGAAAATTTGAATCAAAGGCTTTTTTTCAATTCCTACTATTAGTTCACACTCTTCCTATATATATCTTGTTCAAATTTTCTGTAGTTAATAACATAATTTTTATTCATCCACTCGAGTTGAAACACATTTTTTAAAAAACTTGTAGTGGGTGACACTCAATTTTCATACATTTTTTTAAATATTAATTAATTAATTAAATCCATTTTTTTACTTTGAATAGTTTTAGCAATTTGTAATGCAGGCTGAAATTAAAAGGCAGCAGCTCAATCAATAAAATGCAAGGATTTCGGTATTTTTTGCGTAAAGATGAAGAATGCGAGTTCCTTTCAAAAATCAATAATTTTTTGATAAATTATTTATAATAATTGTAATTTTTTAATAAAAAGTAACTAAAATAAATTTTTTTCTTTGCTGACTTAAGTTGGAATTGATTTAATTTTTTTTATATTACTTGTTTTATTTATGTCGTATTTTAAAGCTATGCGATGTCTCGTAATCTTGTACCATGGTCATATGACGAGGTTGACTCTTGATGTGGAATTTCGCTTTTAAATCTTCCATCCCGCTATTATTCGAAGATTTTTTTTTCAAAAAATATAATGATGAGCATAGAATACAACATGGTTTAAAACATTCAGGAATAGGGTGTGTCTATCTCACAATCAAACATATCATTTAAAAAGTTTTTAAGAGAAACCTCTTATTAATGAACTAACATTTTTGTTTTTATTAAATCATTATATACTCTAAAGTATTTAATTTTTTATTACATATATTATGAGTTCTTGAAACAGTTTTTTTTTATGAAATTCAATGTTAGAACATACTAACAACACAGAATTAAAATTTTGTTAAATTAACCGATAATTATGAAACAATAATACTAGTGTAGTGTTACCAAAAACAAAGTGTATGTACAAAATTTGAAATTTTCAGCTCGGCAATAAAAATGGAATAAAAAAATATAATATTTTCAAGTATTAAACAAGTGAGTTAAATTTACGAGTTTAAAAATATTTTAATTCTTCAGTAATATTCATTTAAAAAAAGGAAAGTTGAATTATGTCATCATCTGCATAAAACCAAAGTATTATTATTAAGATACCACGTTTTATTACTCAAATATTGCTATAGAATCAAATATTTGAGCATGGTGCCCAGATTATTCAAAGGCCAATTCTATTATCTTCGAGAAATAAATAATATTCTTATACTTGCATTGTGCTTGCATGATTTATGCTTACGCAATAAAGTTTGAATAATAGTCCCGGTGAGAAAAATAATTCGAAAAGTGAGATATTTCCTTTTTTGGAAGTATGACTGGTAAATCAAACCCGGGGATTAAGATGAGAAATGAATGTAATGCATTGTACAGAGTTCATAGAACTTTGAAGATTTGCTTTTTCGAGAAAGAATTCCTAGCAGTTTCTGATAAAATATATCTTTTAATGAAACTTTTTTTAACACAAAAGAACTCCATTTACTACATGATATATATTGGAAAAGCATACGCAAATAGCATACATTTTCTGTCTGGCCCATTTTTCTTTCATGAAGAAATGAAGAATTCAGCACAAAAGATAAGATTATGCTCATATTGATGTATTTTGCATAGTAATATGTTAATATACGCTTCATAAATTTTGCTTATTTTTTAAACAAAATTTTATGTCGAAGTTACTGTGATAATTTCCTTTATTGGCGTTTTTATGTAATATATTGTATACCTAATATAAAATTCAAGCATTTGAACAATTTTTGGATTATAATTTTTTAAATGTGCAAAAGAATAAATTTATTTTTGATTAAAAAATTTATTTAACTAGAAAATAACGATATTAATTCATACGATGTTAATTTTTTTATAAGAATTATAACGGGGAATTTTACAGATACTATATTTTTTTCTTTGCTTGTAGTTCTTATAAATTATTCAGATAAAATTTCTTGCAAAGAGAGAAGAAAGAAAAGAAAACAACCAAGGGATATGTCATTAAGTTTCAAACATCGTTAAACTGCCATTTATGTCTTGTAAATAATGGATATGTACATCGGAAACAGTGTCTATTTCCTGTCACATTTTTTTCCTATGAAAGATTAGAAATTAATATTTCACTTGCCGTGCTCGTATTACCATGAAAATCTAATTTTTTTTCGAGGCAGTGTTTATTTTTAGGGTTTTTTTTACTTTCTTCATCATAATATAATTATTTATCTTTTGATTTTTCTGGACATGGGATGTAGCTTCTTAGATTTTTGTTACAATTTTCAAAATGAAGAATCAATTCAACGGATGTACTTCATTATAATGATGTATATGATGCTTTGTTTACTTCTCCATTTTCTCATAAATAGAATATGGAAAGAAAAAGTATTGGAATCTTTAAGAAAAATCAATTGGGCATTTTGACGAATCAATATATGCAGCTCTGAGTAGGTGATAGCGAATTTCAAACCAGGCAGTTGCCTAGCCTCTAGGAAGAGAGGTGGATGGGGTGGGGGGTGGAATCATATAGATTGTAAACAATCGAATTTAGATTTATATGATCTTTAAATAAGGCCATTACTATTTTTTTCTCAATATAAATATATCAGTTACCTTACCTTGAGGAAAACTGACAGGTGTCATCCTCATCATCTGGCCGCGGTTTAAAATTACGAGGTCCGTACCAAAATACCCCTAGTGTTGCTTTACAACTAACCGTTAATATAATTAAAACTAAAAAACTTGTGGAAAACTGAGAGTCTATGAGTAGGTTCTCAGAATGTTATTTTAAGAAACTCGCATATGAGCGTTTTGTTCTTGAGAAACAAATTAAGTATGCAATTTGGAAACCTTTTTCAAAGGAGTGATTCAGCGTTATAATTATAGATAGATATCAAGACCACTTTCAAATTTCATCAAATTGTTGCGTTTTGTCATATCGTGTTTGCTATTATAACAAAAATAGGATTTTCCAAATTGAATAATAATTTATACTAATTTGTTAAGAACTTCTAAAAGTGAACAGCATATAGTGAGTATAAGAGGAAAAAAATGCGAAGAGAACACTATTAGGCTTTTGTCCCTAATTATGGACTCTACCTTAGACTGAGCCACTATATATATATTTATTAATTTTTCTTCAATTTATTTTTTTATTTATTTACTTATTTTTTCTTTTATTTATTTATATTTTTCTTTTTGCTTGCTTTTTTAAATTTTATTTTTCTGTTTTCAAAGTTTAATTTCCCTATATTTGATAAATTTTATTATTTACTAATTATGCTCCAATGTTACTGTAACTGTGGAATATTATGCAGGCTCTTCTTTTCTTCTCCACTTTTTCTTTTTATGGCTGTTCTCTTTTTCTTCCTCCCCTTTTTTCTTCAACGGTTTTAGCTTCTATTACTTAAGCATATAAAAGGCTTTCTTTGACTAGCTAGTCCTTTGACAACTATTTAAATACTATATTTTTTTAAATCTTAATTATGAGTTTTTTTTCCGGTGTAACTCCACTTTCGGCACGCACCTAATTATCATCAGAATATAACGTCTACATGCATGTGAATGAGAAATAAACAACCTTTGGTAGATTTAGTTCTAAATTTCATACGGAAATTTATTTGATGAAAATGTGTGACGTATTTTCTCGTATTAGCTCTTTCTCTTTTGTACTGACAAATACATTTTTTGGCAGGATTTCTTACAGAGTTTGATGAAATCTACAACTTTGTTATTTAGTTGTGAATCCATTTTTCCCCCCACATCGGAGCATTTTTCAGTTACATTCGCAGACATGTAGACAGGCATAATTCTAAAAAAGCTATCGTTTGTCTCTAAAAGAGTGGAAATGCGATGGTCTATCAATATTTTGAGTTCACATTTTTTTACCATTATTATCATGCCAGAACATGATGTTATTTTGGGAAATGAGGTTTGTCACATCAACAAAAATCCGTTGGCGAAAATTAAAACAATCCTTAGGCGAAAAAAAAAAAGAAGAAAGAAATTCTATTATCAGAACGAGCATCTTAAAAAATCAACTTTTGATAACGCTTTGCCATTGCATTTATAAAAGCTCCGATTTTAAAAAATAAGTTAATGACTACGGTGAATAAAACCTAGAAAAATGTCATTTTGAGCTCGAGATAATGTGAAATGAAATAAATAGGAAATGTGATATTTTTAAAAAAACAATCAATGCGAGAAAAAGTGTTTTTTATGATCGTTAGCAATGCTAAGGTGACTCATCCGATGAAACAATTAAAATGAATAAAAATATAACTTAACGCACGAGCATGTGGTGCTCGGCCGTTAAAAAACATTTTGTTATGACATGATACATTGAAATAGGCATGGCAGATTTCATTTTAATCTTTTTATAATACTTTTTTTTATATATATTATATTCCTAATACAAGAAAGTGACAAAGTATTTTCAAAGAAATTGGAGGTATAAAAAATAGTAATTTATAGAATTCTACCCTATTTGTTTTTTTTTTTTGCATTAGGCTGGTTATTTAGAAGTTGATTGCATTTTATTTTTCAAATGAAGCGAATGCTATTATATCTTTATTTGCATAAATGTTTCCTTTCTCTTCTCATTATTCAGATTTTAACATTTTCCAAATAACAGGATAATCTTTAATGATATTTATTTAAAAGGGATTCGACAGCATTTGAAATCTTAATATTTATTACCTTACAACACGAGTGTTATTAAAATTATAATATGGCGCATTTGATTATTTATTTTAAATAAGAATTGGCCTGTATAAAAATTTCCACTCTAATTATGTACCGTTAGTAAATTCCAAAATCGTCACAAATAGGCTTAAACTTTCATTTGGAATATACTTTAAATAATGTAGAGAATTAAATTTTATGTTATTAATTTGTTGAAGAAAAATTGTGAAATTACAAAAGTTATATTATTATTTATTTCTAGATCTTATCAGCCATGATTCGTAAAATACTCTTTTTGTAAGACTTTCAATGGCAAGCATTTATTTGCATTAAAAACCGCCCAAGT
>JAOUZG010026507.1:2948258-2963418 GCA_026289955.1 Argiope argentata | reverse complement strand
TATATATATATATATATTTAATATGAAGAATAGAATCGGAAAACTGTATTAAAATTTAGATTTCGAAATTTTTTTTCAGCCGTACGACGATCGACTCAAACAAATAAATCCATTTAAAGCAATTTTACAATTGGAAGTATATGATTCTTTTTTAACCCTTTAATCTCGGAAAACTAATCTGATGCATCATTATTCAGCTGACAGAAAAGTTTATTCATTGTTTCAAAAAATAAATACAAATAATCATTTTGATTTGAATTTACCTGAAAAAAATAAATCTACATCTTTTACAAATCAAAATTGGAAAATAAATAAATACAGTTTTTAAAATCAAAATTGGAAAATAAATAAATACAGTATCAAAATGACGCTCCGATTTTAATGATGAATGAAAAGTAGTATCCGAATTGTTGCTGTTTCTTATGGCACTTGCCATGGACAATCTCGCTGAGGTAGTCAGCGATTTAAGCCTAATCAGCGTCTATTGTTTTGTAATAGATCCAACTAGTGCCAAGAACACGACTTTTGATACTCACTTATTACATTTGCTTGCACATCCCCTTTTTACAGATAGAACAGAGAAAAACAACCATGCCCGAATCGGGATTCGAACCGGGGACGCCCAGATTACTGGGAAGACGTGCTACCACTATGCCAGGACGCCAGCACTACCCGAGTGCAAAGGTTTAACAGCTTAAAAATTAGAATTGCAATTCGAATAGAAGTTGTTAATAAAAATGCCAACTTAATTTTTAAACTTACCATAATCTTATCAATTAATCGTACGCATGTTTTAAAAATTTAAAATAAATTCATTCAAAAATAGATTTACTTACATTAAAGGAAACTATTTAGATAGAAGCTACAAAGAATTCATTTCATTTTAAATTGCACTTTGTAATTTCTGTTTTTGATCGAAACCAGACGTAAGTATTGATTTCCGAACAACACCTTGAGAATTTCGTATCAGAAATTTTTACTAAGTAGTCTATATTCTTTTGAATTTTATTTCACTTAGTAGTTTTTCCTCTGGTATTAGTATTCGCTGGAAGTTTGTTTGATTTGCAAAAAAAAAGGTATTTCTGTTTTTTTTGTAGCCATTTATTCATTAAAATTCAAAGTTGGTTCTTTAGATGGACTTTGGAATGTCAGATTAGATGCAATATAATGGACTGATTTCTAAAATAAGTACATGCATGTTTATTTTTTTTTATTTAGAGATCGTTTCCTGAGACTAGTATTTATTGATTAAAAATGCAAAGCGACGGCAAAGAGCTTTTGAATGTCAATTTGTATTATCGGTTTTTTTTATTATTACTTTTGGAATTAAAATCCTGTCATGAGATTATAATTTTTTTCAATACAGTTTTATAAAATTAAATGTAACTTCTCTTTTTTAATATTAAAGATAGTTATGTTTGATTAATAAATGACATCGTATGATTTTAATATAAATTGATTAGTTTGGAAATTATACCCTGTCTAGAATGTAACTATGAAAAAATGGATGATGAAAAGGAAAGATGGAAATGAAATGTGAAAAATAAGATTAAAAAAATGAATGATGATGTTATCGTCTGGAAAAGAGTGATTTAGACATTTGCCAAGTCAGAAAATGGATGCACCCTTATATAAATACTTTTTAATCAATTAAAATTATAATATGTAGCGTAACATGCTCTCGATACTCTTTATTCTTTTTTTGACGAATGAAAACCATAATTACAACTTTTACCACTTGTGTAATATAAAAGAATTCTTCGCAACAAAGGTAGATTCCTCTTCATCTAAGTGAAATTTTTTTTATTATAATGTCAAAACATGATATTGTTTTAGAAATAAGGTTTTGTGGTCAACAAAAACCCGTATGTGTAAAATAAAAAAATTATTATCTCCACGAGCATCTGAAAAAATCAGCTTTAAATGACGTGTTGCCATCCCATTTACAAAAGTTCTGATTAAAAAAAAAGTTAATGACTACAGCTAACAAAAACTAGAGAAATGTCATTTTCAGCACGTCATTATATGAAATGAAATAAATAGAAAATGTGATATTTATTTAAAACAATCAATGCGATACAGAGTTTTTTTGGATCGTTTCCAATACTAAAGTGACTCATTCAGTAAAACGATTAAAATGAATAAAAATATTATTGAACTTGTACGAGCACGTGGTGCTTGGCCTTTCAAGAAATTATCTTCTGACAAGATACATTGAAATACGCATGGCAGATTTATTCTAATCTTTATTAAATTACTTTCAATCCATTGGTAAAAGAATTAAATATTGTGTATTAAAGCAATTGTAGACGCTGAGTTTACTGGTATTGTATAATTTAGCATTTATTGCTAAATAATTACTTAGCATAATCTGTATTGCTATTTAACCACTTCGTCGTTCGTAATGCCTCTAGCGAGTTCAAGTGAAAATTCTGCGGGGTGACCATAGAGCGCTTCAAACGTTGTTATACATTTTAAAACTTTTAAACGTTTAAAACGCATTGTAAATGTTACACGTTTTAGTTTGTATTTTAGTTAGTTCTAATGCGGCAGAAAACAGGAAAAATAGAATTTTTCATAAAGATGGATAAACGGCGAAAGTATTAAAAAAAAATCTGTTCAAAACAAATAGATTTAATGATATTGTCAATAAATAGTTTTTCAGATATATTAAGTTTTAGTCTAATGTAATTATTATTCAGGTTTATTGAGTTTTAAATAGGACTACGCCCATCATGTCTATTGTCACATTTAACGTTAAAATAATCTAATCTGGGAGTTGAAATCAATTTGAAGCCTCTACCCCCCTCCCCTGAAAGGTTAAAATTAAGTTAAAACAACTGAAGCTTTAATTTGCTAGTTTTGATAAATCCATGGTTTTAGTTAATTGTCGTGTTGTCCTCTTAAAGTTTCAACGGAATAAAAATATTGAAAAAATTCCAAAATTTCATACATTACACTCAAAAATATTAGATTTGATCATAATATTTACACTCTATCCTCACTAGTTATTATAATAGTTATTTACACTCTATGCTCACATGTATTTTTACGAAGAAAACTGAAAGTCTGTCTGCAGAATAGATTTATTTTTTGTAAATTTACATCAAAATCTGCTTTTTCTTCAAAAGCTACATATATATTTAAGTAATATCACTTTTATGCTTCATTTTATAAATAAGACAGCAAAAATAAACATTTAATTTTTTTTTGAAAAAAGCTTCTGAAACTACATAGATGGGTACCATATAAAGCAAACTCTTTACACGATGTAAAGTACTTTAGACACGGTTCATTTTGAGAGAGGTGATTGATTCTTTTTCTTCAACACGAAGCAATATTTAGAAGTAATTTTTTTAAAAAAATATTACTGTGTATTTAAGGTAAAAACTCATTAGGCGGTAACTGTGTTGTCACTTGACGCAAACGCATTACACAGAATATTAATAGTTATGAAAAAAAAGACAATTTTTTTCATAAGTAGGTTTGTTTAACGACTGGGTGTTGCCATTCTGCCAGTTTTAAAAAAATCATAGAGAGAGCGCCGGGGCTTAACACTTTTATCGTGGCTTGTGTGGCCGTTAACATATTTTACAGCTACCCTTTTAGACCGTTAAAATGGAATGGAGGAGTAATTTCGTCACCGCCCCGGAACGTAGATAAGGGCAAAGCTCATAAAAGTCGTTGCGCCCCAGCTGATAAGAAATAGGGCGGGGAAAAAGACTTCTCCTCTGGCAGAGGTCGTTCTTTAACCTTTTTTCCTGAAGTCTTTGATTTTTTTAACGGCCTACACAGCTTCCACCCCCCTCTCTTCCTTACCGAACACTCAGTTTTTATTAACTAGTCGAAGCAAATGCATATGCTATCCTTCCCTTTGCTTCCTCATTCTTACTCTCGCGCGGTGAGATATTTCGCAATGTTTTACTGGCCTAATACGCCCCGGCGTTGCTCGGCAAGAAACCTTAACCCATGCTCTTTTTACGCGCCGTGTATTTATTGTGTTATTCTTCGGAATAAAACATGCCATGAATATTTGATGGTTTATTTATTTAAAAAAATATATATATAGGAGCAGTAGTACCTTCCATAAGTTCTCGGGACATAAAAAGAGTCCACTTTTAGTCGTTTTAAATCTATTTCTATCGTATCCTCTGCCGATGCTTCGCCGATTCGAGGGGTAGATTTCGGGAGAAAATACCCTTTCTCTTCCGCATATTTTGCATAATGATCCCCTCATATTTTGTTCGAGAATGCTAGAAACAGGTATGAAATGGCTCCTGGCAAACATTGCATTTTATTCAATGGGGTTTCATTTTTTATGAATGGCGAGCACTTCGTTCAACTTTTACTGTTTAACTTTTGCATTACCATTTTGATACCTTTATATTAAAGTAAGTATATTTTTATTCAGTAAAATTTTATTTGTAATATATGCAAGTTACTGAATTTATCAATAGACTGAAAGGACTATTCTATTTGAGGCAGCTCTCTATCATTTAAAGCTATCCGGCTTTGACAACCAGGTGGTTGGCTACTATTATTGGCTGTAGTGTCTTCTGTGCCGGCTTTCTGGCCATGAGGTAACGCGTCTTCCTCGTTTTCTGGGAGTCCCGGTTGGGTATGGTTGTTCTTCTGTGTGCTATCTGTGAGATGTGTGACTGTTCCCCCCCTATATAAAGAGACTGTGCAAGTAAATGTTGTGAGTGTGTAGAGAAGTCGTACTCTTGGCCCTAGTTGGTACTACTTCGGAAACAATAGACGTTTCTTTCGGCTTAAAATCTGCTGCTGTATCAGCGGAGGACTTGTCCATGGCAAGTGCCATTAGTAACAACAACAGTATCTTCTGTATGTCACAAAAGTTTAATGAAGGTTTGAGTTTTCTCAAAAAACCACTGAAATCATAAAATCTTACTGTTGTTATTGGTAATGGCATTTGCCATTGACAAGCTTATTGACGCGATCAGCGATGTTAAGCTGTAGGTGCGTCTCTTTTTTTAAGTAGCACCAACTAGGACCAAGAGTATGTCGTAGCTACTCATGCATCACATTCGCTTGCACAATCCCTTTTACCAAGGGGGAACATTCACGCATCTCACAGATAGAACAGACGAAGAACAACCATGTCCGAACGAGGATTCGAACCCAAGACGGCCAGATCATGTTGAAGACGCGTTATCTCTGTGCCAGGTGGTCGGAAATTTTTGCTGTATATATACTTAGTGGATTTTAATTATTATTCACAAAATTGCGGTATGTTTAACTTATTGCATTATTGCATCAAATCGATTCTTATTTCTCTTGTAGTTTGCGTTTCGATCGAATTACCCTCTGTAAATAAAATATTTTGATTAATCAATAAAGTCATTAAATGAGTTAAATATTTATTATTTTCTGGTATTTGCGATTCCATTGATAACCATTTCAGGTAAAAAAAGCATTACAGGTACTTTCACTCATTGTTTTGAAAATTAATAGGCAGTTTGATATAAATTTTTATAATATCGCGAGATATTTAAAGCTAATTCTGTCTTCTGGTTGGTTGTTTCTTCTGGAATCAAATTTTGTTTAAAAAAATAAAAGGAGTTAATATTTTAGTTTACTAAAATAATTAAGTACATGCTATCTTTTTACGCCTGGATTTGAATTACAAACATAATTTCAGACTTTTATACACATTCTAAAAATATATAGAAGTTGCTTTCAAATATTTTCCTTTAATAATTTTTTTTAACAAATCGCTTTTATATAGTCAAATATAGTCAACTCAAGGTTCTTTCAAAAAGTCCCCCCCCCCCCCCCCCCAATGACCCTTTTTGAAAAATGAAAACAATTAAAGCATTTTTTTAAAAATAATGTGATTAAAATATATCTGATGGATTTCAATATAGAAACAAACAGCTTTAAAGCAAAAAAATAATGTTATGATAAAATCTTACGGTAAAGTGATACGGTGTAAGACGTCTGAGAAGATTGGTATTGGAAAGTACAAGTAGCCAAACATAGCCAAAGCATTCATAAAATTAGCATTTTTAGAAACCAACAACACATTAAGAGGCGACAAAACCTTATTTAGATAGCAGCATATCACAATAGTGGCCACGAGAAATATAACTGCAACCTACATTCCATAGAAAGAATCTCTGCTTTTACCTTTGCAACAGTGTCAA
The DNA here is from genome assembly GCA_026289955.1 of Argiope argentata. Lineage (NCBI taxonomy): Eukaryota > Metazoa > Arthropoda > Arachnida > Araneae > Araneidae > Argiope > Argiope argentata. The sequence continues at coordinate 2,957,251 of JAOUZG010026507.1, read as the reverse complement.
TTTTTTGGTTTAATCATAGTTTAACCCCTTTATCGCCAAGTTGGTAATAATGCGCCTGAGCTGGTAATTCTCGTTTTGTGTAGTTTTGCAACCCTTTTTATCTTTTGCATTGTTCGGAGGACATCTCTGAAAGCCACGGCGTAAGCTCATATTTGGCGAGTTAGCGGTTTTTGGAAAATGTGCCAAGCAGAGAGTTAAACGACTATCGTACCGATTTTTCTTTGAAGATCCAGCACTGGATTTCTAACAGTGATATCACCAAATTTCTTGTATTTTCTAGAGCCATTTTAATTGCTAAATTTTCGCTATGTTTGTATCCAAGCGAGGACTATTTTGTCTTTTCTTTGCTATGTGACTAACTGTGCTAATTAATAAATCAATTTTTAATACATTTTAAGAAATCCAAACAAGAACTTTCCTTTCTTAATTTTCAACACTTATTGCAATATGCATAACGCGACACCAGATGTAAGATTTCTCTAGTTTCAATTTGGTTTGATAATACTCAGTACTTGAAAACAAGATCAAGGATTGCTTTGAAATTATATTCTACTTGACAATGAAGATTATTATTTGTTTGCTTTAATGTTAATGCTAAACATTTCATTGCTGTTTTCATTTATTTTGGTGCTGAACTTATTATTATAAAAATAGAAGAAAATGTAAAATCAAAAATAAATTCTATAAATAGTATTAAGTAACACGAAATGTTTGATTTTTTAGGTAACTTGAACTCTTGACATTATTAATACAAATAAAAGCTTTTTGAAAACTGATTGAAGATGGGGATAGTAAAGGGTGCTCGAGATTAATCAAGGAGAAAAGTAAAAGGTGAAGGACCCCCTCATCTGGAAGAATGAATAACCAAAAATGAATTTTTAAAAAGAAATAAAAGCTATATTATTTAGTATTTGGAATAATTTTGATTATGTAACAATATTACTTGTCTGAATGAATCAGTTGATTTTGTAAAGGAATGAATGAATTGACGATTTAAGAGGAAAAAAAAAAACAAAATAAACATTATTGTTTATGAATAGTGTTCTCACAAATAACTTCAATGTGTAATAGTAACTTTGATCTTTTAAGTAGATTTATTATGCATTCTTTGTCAGAATTTTTTTTTTCGATACCGAAAGAATTTTTAAAGTTTATAAAAAAGTTACGGGGTTAAAAAATAGCAATAAAAAGTTTAAGTAATTTAATTTAAAAAAGTTTTCAATAACTGTGAAAAGAACGTATATTAAAATTGTAATGGAAACGGTATTAAAAACTATTGAATCATATCAATCAAGTTTTTTTGGTATAGCCTGGTTGGTAGAGAGTTGGACTCGTACTCCTTAGGTTACGAGTTCGAAACTCACCGACTAAAAGATTCTCCGAGTGTGCGGCGGCTGGCGCTCGTTAAATCTGTCGTGGTCACAAAGTTCTCCATGTCGAGAGTAAAACTACTAAGGGTACTGGGTCAGAGGTGATCGTGCTCTGTTCCAGGTCTAAATTACGATCTGATATGAATGAATGAATATGCATGAACGAAGTCCGCCCCCTGAAAAAGGTTATGGCGTGTGGGTAGCTAAGTCGTACTCTTGGCCCTAGATGACGCTACTTGTAAAACAAAAGACGTATATCTCCGGTTTAAAATTTGCTGATGTATCATGCGGGGTTTGTCCATGGAAATTGCCATAAGTAACAACAACAACAACAAGTTTATATTTACTTATACCAAGCTTCGAAACAATGCGAGAGCTCTTTTGAGACAAACTTAACTTTACTATCACATAACGAGGACGATGCCTGAGCCGAAAATTGTGTCTCCAAATCTCTGTACTGCACCAGCAAAAGTATATCATGGAATATATACATTTTACAAATTTATGTTTTAAAGACTGTTAATCATATTTTTATCCCTTATGAATTATCCTTGGAGCACGAGAACAACAACAACAAATTTATTTATTTGACAATCGATATCCTTTTTTTTTTATCGACAAGCACCTTTTCAGCGTAGCCATTCTAAACGACTGCCTTTCCAGTCTAATTAGAAATACGCTATTTCTAGTCTTTTAAAGAAATCAAAAAGGTTTTATATTTGATAATTTAACTGGAAAAATTTTTGGTCTTTCAGTAAATGATCCAATGGTGCTAAATAAAATTTCCATTTTGATAAGCTTCATTATATTTTTCCTTCCTGTTTTATAGAATTACTTAATGATGTTTGAGGGGAAGAGACTGAATCTTACCTCCACAAAGTCCAGTTGCGCGGTGTTCGAGCATTGTCTGGGGATCCGAATAAGTGTCGTAATCCGCTTCATACCGCATACTTAGTATTCTTTTCACAGCGAATCAAACCTGGAAAAGAAAAACATTATTGTTATTAAAAACAGAAATAATGTACAGTTATTGTTACTGAGAAAAATCTGAATTTGATTAAAATTTTGAGACAAAAATAATCATTTATGATATTTTATAACCCTAAAAACAAATGAACATGACTGTTCTTTGATAATTACAAACTATTTGACGCTTAGTTTTGATTATAAAAGAGAGGTAAAAGTTGCCATTGTTTTGCTCTTACAATAAATATTTTTTGGAGTTTTTTTTAAACAATTGCTTATTCTGATACCATTTGACTGATCACGACATATATTAGTCAAAACTCTTTTCAAAACAATATACAAAACAGACTTTAGATGATTCCAACAAAATGCCATGTATTTTCGTCTTGGGTAACTAGAGTTTATTATAAATTTCTTTCTTAAATTAAATTTTAATAAAAATGTTAATGATTTTTCCTTAATAGTTTTGAAATATATTAAATGTGAGGTGGAAATAATTTTACCACATCTTTATAAATTTTTGAAAAACAGAAAAAAACTTTTCAGTTTTTCTAATTTTAAAAATATTTTAAAACGCATTTAATAACAAAACTTTTTTTTGTTTTTGCTAGAATTCGTATCTTCACGCATTGAAGTGAAATTTGAAGATATTTTTTTTATCTGGGCTCAGTATATTAAAAATAAAGTCTTAAAATTATAAACTCAGATTGTTAAAACTTAAAACATTATCAACTCATGTTATCCGTAATTTGAGCTGAAATTTTGATTTGTTTAAATTTTTTTTTGTTTTATAGCTTTTTGTTTATAGGGTTTCAGATAATTAGTTTTCAATACAGGTCTTGACAGTTTTTTTTTAAATATATCATTCAATTAGTTTTTTTTAAAAAAAACCCTATCATTTTTCGTGGTCATCTTGGTCTGTTTAAAAAATAGTATTAATCAAATTATTAAGATTTTCCGATAAATAAGATTAACATTGAAGATAAATATATTTAAACAGTTAGAGTTAATATTTGAATTAAAATTTATTTCGTTCGAGATAGTCTTTAGTCTAGTCCAATTTCTTTCCTTTCATTTTGTTACCCCCTCCTATTTTTTTTTAATGTGTAAGTTTAAAAAAATTCAAAATCTTTTTAATTTACGCAAAAAGTATAAATCTTGGCTCGAGTGAGCTGGTTTTGCGAAAGTAGGTTCGAAAAATAACGAAAAATGGGAAGTTCTCTTATTTTGGGTCGGAAGCAAGCATTAATAAAATGTATGAAATCTCACCAAGCAGAAAGGAAGAAATAAACGATAGATACCGTGACAAAAGTAATAAATACAAATAATGTGCTAACTTAAAATTATAAACTACCTATTAATAAATCTATATTACTATTATAAACATGAAAGTTCGGATGGATGGATGATGTTAGTCAATCACGCCAGAACAGCTGAACGAAATTGGAAGAAATTTAACACAGAGACAGATTATAGTCTAGAATAGGGCATATGCTATTATTTATTCAGGTCAATTTTTAATTAATTAAAAACTAATTTCCCCGCCCAAGAATCTTCAAATGAGTAAGACTTCAGTTTGTTTATTTCCCACGCGGCTAGGCCTAACATGTTTTCGATGGATTATTTCAAACGATTTTGTTTATTAACTTAATGTTTAATTTCTTTATTAATAAATCCTTTGGTTTAATTCTGTAGTATTTTTGAATTAAAATAAAGCAGAATAAAGGAAGTTAAAAATTTCTAATCTCTATTGCATGAACCTAACTGGTGTAGAAAATTGACGCATTTGTGTTGCCTCAATTGGTGTTAAAAATTGCCTCATGTGCAGTTTGTTGTAATTATTGACACCCTTATTTTCATTTTAACTAAAAGTTTAAAAATTATGTGTATAATACTGTTGTAGCTATCTTAATAGATATATAAAAATAATAAAGCTAACTCAATATCGATGGATAAATAAAATAGACGACTTAATTTTAAAGAAATACGGACTTGATTTGCTGTTTTGCTGTAAATAAATTTGTTTAGCTTAGTTGTGTGCTTATCCATGCGTACGAAGTCGCGGGTACAAGCTTGTATATAATAAAGAAATAAGCATCATGCATTTATTTATTACGTATTTAAATATATAGCTTAGTAATAAACATTAATATCAGGAAAAAATATTAAAAATAAAAATAACAAATAATTAAATTTATTATACTAAAATACAACGTGCTAAAATAAAAAAAAATAATTCATTAATCTTTTTCTAAAATACCAATTATAAAAGTTTGTTATAAAATTATAAATTTGTTCAACATTATAAATTTCTTCCAGATATTTCCCTTTCTGTACGAAAAAAATTCCTTCTTGGAAAAAATTATTAGTATTCAGTCATAAAACTTTGGATAAATTTCCGGCGCCGCATTTAACGATTCGGTGAATTTAAGTAATTCTAAGTCTTTTCAGTGAGAGTTCTAAAACATATTCCTTGCAACTATTTTAGAATTTCTATCTCATTTTGCCAGTCAGAGAACGTGAACGAAATATTTTATAGAGATTGATCCTACATCAGATTTTATTCACTCTCTTTTTATTGATATTCTTTCTAAACCACAAGAAAGGACCGAATAAATTTCGAAAATACTATATTGTGCAGACATTCCAAAAGGCCCGATTTAAACCCGATGTGCATAGAATTTCAATTTTCACGGGAGAATTTTTTTTTCTTTGCTAGACTAAATTATCATCAGCACTTTCTAAGGTCGTTCACCTCAAAAGATGTCGCGTATGCTCTGATTTATTGCAAAAAAGTGTGAAGTAATTCGAAAGGGAATTAGGCACGATGTTATCTTTCTTGTTTCGGTCTCAGGCTCTGGGATTAAGCAAAGCTCGGCAACTTATCTTTATCGAAAAATCGATGGTTTGTTTGGACTGGGTTAATCTTAACTATTTGATCTTTGAGACGTTGCTTTATTAAAAGACAGGAAAAAGGAATCATATGGATTTAACATGGTGTTTCCTTTGAAGAATTATTTTAGTTTGCAATATATGCTCTCAATTGTTAGTAAAAATTGAATTTTCAGTGTAAAAAGATCTTAGATAGGGTCATCATTTTGCATTAATTATTTTCATCTCTTAAAAAGTGCTCATTCGCTTGCAATTTGAGTAAATCTGCATTCAGATGCATTGAATTAATGTATAATTAATGCATGACTTTTTCTTTTTCTTTCTTTCTTTTTCTACCTTTAAACGACTTTCAATTTTCAAACTCCTCTTTATACGGTTTCTATAATGTTGATGACGTGTCTCTCCGAGTGTGTGGCGGCTGGCGCTCGTTAAATCTGTTCGTGGTTGCAAAGTCCTCCATGTCGAGAGTAATATCACTGGGGGTACTGGGTCAGAGGTGATCGTTCTCTGTTCCAAGTCTAAATTACGATCTGTGGATGGATGAATAAATTTTCGTGAATGAAGCCCGTCCCCTAAAAAGGGTTGTGACGTGTGAGTAGCTAAGTCGTACTCTTGGCCCTAGATGGCGCTACTTGTAAAACAAAGAGACGCATATCACCGGCTTAAAAATCTGCTGATGTATCCGGGGGACTTGTCCATGGCAAGTGCCGTAAGTAACAACAACGTGTATTTTTTATAACAGAAGGAGGGTGCAGTAGCTTCTGAGGGTATGGACCCTGAGCATGCAAGAGTAGAAGTTTGACCTTTAGCTCATACGAAAATGGCACACACTTATCACATTCACTTGCACAGCCCCTTTTAACAAGGGGCTGTGCAAGTCACTCAGCTCACAGTTTAAACACAGAAAACCAACTATGCTCCTGACCGGGACTCGAACCCGGGACACCCAAATCACGGACTCAAAGGAAGATGCGCTACCTCTATGCCAGAACGCCAGTAATCATATGCTTCAACTTTTTATTCATTTGTTGTGCTAAAAATATATTTTTTATTTCTACTTTTGTTATATACGTTATTTTATTTTAAAATAAAAAGCTTTCAGTTCGCATCTACCTTATAAATGACAGAAATTTAGTAATGCGAATGAACTTGATGAAGTGCATTTTATTACGCTAAATGAAAGTACTATCTTAAATTATTTCTGTACTTCAAAATTGTCAAATTTCTGTTGTGATATATCTCTAAAATGGTTGGAGTTGTAAAACTTTCAACCGCTGATTATATATCTAAGGAACATAATCTTTTATATTTATTTATTTAATGCTCAGTTATAACAGATAAATTATGCCATAAGTTATTCTCGGAGATAATTTACAGAGAAATAATATTTTTGAGATTTGTTTCGAGAATGAAAAATGTCACTTGAGAGATAATTATTCACAGCATATTTAAGAATCATTAATTTTCAGATGGAATATTAATTGGCGAAATCGGAACTGTGGTTCGGTTGAGTGACTAATTTTGGATACTGAAGGATCAATGCACTGACCAACCTTTTTTCTGCTTAGTTGTATTATTCAAAATGAGCCACTCAAGGTGGCTTACTTTATATGCCTTGATATCTGAAGATTCTATATAACTAGAAAAATATCTATGATTGTTTATTCTTATTTTACATCTTATTATTTTTATTTTACACCATCGTCCTTTTATCTTTAACTAATTGGCCACCTATCCTTCAAAGGCATATGCACCACGAAATGTTTGTAACTCCAAACAGTATTACAAACAGTGTCGGACGAATATTATCATGTCAGAACATAATGTTGTTTTTGGGAAGAGGTTTGTGCCGTCAACAAAAATCCGTTGGCGAAAAATAAAAATTTTATTATTTGCACGAGCATCTCAAAAATCAATTTTTTAACTACGCGTTGCCATCGCATTTACAAAAGCTCTGATTTAAAAAAAAATAAGTTAATGATTACAGCAAATAAAATTTAGAAAAATGTCATTTAGAACGCGTGATTATATGAAATGAAATAAATAGGAAACGTGATATCTTTTTTAAGCAATAAATGCGAGACAAAGTTTACTTGGATCGTTGGCAATACTAAAGTGACTCATTCGATGAAACAATGAAAATGAATAAAAATATAATTTAACTTGCACGAGCACGTGGTGCTTGACCGTTCAAGAAATCATGTTCCGACATGATACATTGAAATATGCATAACAGATTTCATTGTAATCTTTTTATTGCAGATGACCATTATACTAAAAATTTGTTACACAGACTGTAACTGTTCTTTTATTTGCCTTTCATTTAGTCGAAATTTAAAACTAGCTGGATTTTTGGATAAGAAAGGCCAATATTAATACATTTATAAACATGAATCCATGGAGTTCTTTCATAAATAAATAAGTAACATTTAATTTTTAACAGTTAAAGATTACAGGATAGATTTTCAATAGTTTGTTCTCTAGGTAGTTGAAAATATTTCAAAGTCATCTGTTATAAGGAAATTCGATTAATTATTTATCGATTAAATGCTAAAAATTAGAAATTTTGTTGTTTATTTTCAGTGATTTTCTATCAGAATTATTGTCAAGATAAGCACTTAGAATCATTATTTCTTTTGAAGTATTTTCAAAGCAGAGAAATTATTTTCTGTGAACCAACTGTTTGTTTTCAGGATAAAATAAAGTATTGACAAAATGTAATTAAAAAATAAACGAGTGGCAGTAATTAAGTGTCACGAAGGACAAATGTTCATTGATCATACAATTTTATCTTTAACTTACATTTTTAATAGTTGAAAAGACTTATTTATCAGAGCATTGCTTTATTTTAGCATAAATATCATTATATAAATCATTATATATGTTAATTTCTGAATTCTTCTAATCTTTGGCTGAATTCTTCTAATCTTGATCAGAATGAACTTAACGTTCAGAAATTCACTTTAGATCTGTGAATTAATTCTGATAAATTTGTTTATTTATAAAAGACAAAAAAATCGTCTTGTTAGAAGTAATACAATTTTATTTATATTAATATGGTTAAGTAATATCGTATGGTTAAAAATGAAAACAATTTATTATTTATTACGTTTTTATTGAAATCCTTTTCATTATGTGAGAACTTTATATTGTTTTCGTTAGAGTTTTTTAACCACTTGACATACGAATTCATTTAAATTTATAATTAGATAACTCATCCTATTTTGGTCATTTATTGTTAATTTGATTTTTTAAAATAATACATGGAGCATTTGGGATACCAAATCGTTTCATATTGATTTTTTCGTATTTAAGTACTTAATTCTGTGGCTTAATTGCAGACTTGAAAATAAATATTCAGTAATTCGATGCACGTGTCAGACACGTCATTGTATGCAAAGTGGTTAAATAATTGAAAGAAACAAGCTATTGAAGCTCGAAATCGCGTAGGCAATAAATAAAGCATACATGGCAATATTCATCGACATCTTTTAATCGGATATATTTTTTATGTGCTTTTATATTATTATTATGTATCCTTTTTTGAGAGAAGATGCGTTTTTAAAAGGCTGACCTGCTTTTACCAGTATTGCTTTTTCAAAATAGTTTTAACTACTTAATGACTTAAATTAATTAAGGCAAATAATCTTAAAAAATAATAATGTTCACACATGATAACTTGAGATTTACGATCGTATATTTCATTTTTCTTTTATTAATTTTCTTTTTGTTTTGTAAAATAATTTACTTTTTCTTACATTTAAA
>JAOUZG010026507.1:2934565-2948248 GCA_026289955.1 Argiope argentata | reverse complement strand
TACCAACATGCCCTTTTCCTAATTTGAGATTTGTGATTGTAGATATCTTTTTTCTTTTATTTATTTTCTTTTTGTTTTGTAAAATAATTTCCTTTTTTCTCACATTTAAAATGATAAAGTTTTGCTTTGTTTTATTTGAGTATTGACTTACTTTCTTTTTTTTCCAAATTCAGAATGTTTAAATTTTTATTTTAGAATTCAATTTTTCTCATGATATATATCTTTATATATTTTTAATAAAGATGTGCAAGAATGTAAAAATAAAATAAAATTGAATTTGGTGATTTACAAAGCCAAATTTGGCGAAAATACAATGCGTGAGATACCTACACGCCCATTTAATAATTTTAGAAACACAATAGAAAAAATAACATTATTGATAATAAATATGTTTAATGATGGTGCAGCTTCAAATATATTCCCTACATAACGCAAATTATAATTAATTACGATCTAAACGTTTCAACCTTTACCTTAAATTGATTTTTACTGAAATTAAATATCGAAGGAACGGTATTAAATTCGCCACAAGCATCATCACTAATTACGCCCTCATGGTTATTTTAGAATACTACAGAGACTAAAAAAAACCCATCTAACTAATTAGCGAAAATGTTTCTAATTAAAAGTAGGTGAGGCGAAACGTCTTTTTCCCTCTTTTTGATCTTAACATCACCTCCTACACATTTTTTTTCCTGCAAGTCTTCGAAAGCCTTCGGGACCACATTTAATCCAACCACCGTAAACTGACATGGCTTGTAGTTTCATGTTTTGAGTAAAGAAAAGGTTAAACTATTTACGATATTGAGAAAAAAAATATCGAATGATACAGAGAATGAAGAAACCCAACACAGCATTTTGTTTGAATAAGCTTTAAATTTTTATTTCTGCCACGGCAATCTGATTCGATGCGCCTATTTAAACAGCGTCTATTTCTCTTTTGGCGAATCTCGCCAAGTGCCGTTATGATATTTTTTTACTCAGCCCTGTTAATGTTTCATTTAAATTTTACATATTCTTAGAACGATTTCTTTGAATAAGTAAAGTTATTGTTACGGTATGTAATATTAGTGAAAACGTTCGTTGTGTTTACCTTTCAGAAGTCTAATAATAAATTCAATACAAAAAGCGACTCAATTTAATTGGACAACATGAAATACAAGTAGCAATACGTCTCCGAGATGTAATCTTTGTATCTTTTTATAAATGCTTCTTTTAACGAATTTTTTAAATCAATCTTTTATACTGAAGGAAACAATATTATTTTATTTAATCGCGTGATAATATATTCATACTGTGTGCCTTTGTGCAGCATTGACAACTCTGACTCTTATGCCATAAAAATACGATCCAACCAACCGAGATGTAATCAAGGACAGCCCTTGGAAAAATTTGCAACAATAACCTATAATAATAACCTCCACTAAAAAAGTCATTACAATTAGAAAATTCATTTTTCTGCCCTTTTTTAATACATCGCATTCATATAAGTTTTTTTTATATAAGATGAAATTTTCTAAAAGAATCTCGGCTATAAATGTTGGAGATGCTGTCAAAATTCCTGTATTTTCGAGAACCCTATTTTTTTTATCGTCAGACAGTCGTCAAGGTCGGGAATTATTTTGGCATCCACCTATCATTATCAGTGAATACTGTATTTTCCTTATTGACAGAGAAGAGACTAGAATAACAAAAGTGAAATAATCTTACAAATTTATAACAATATTTTATATAGTAGATTTTATTATTTAGTTAACTACTATGTTTTAAGTAAGTCTGATATCTAAACAAAAAAATTAAGCGTGTATAGTTTTCATATTTCGGTTGAACGAGATATTAAAAATAAAATTCTTCGTTTATTTCAAAATTATTTTTGTTACTTATTTTCTTAACTTTTTTTCAAAATAAATTTTTTTGGTTCTCAGGGGTTGTAATTTGTTAAGCAAATTATGCGTAAAATAATCAAAATACTCTAATAAAAGTGCACTTAAATTCTCAAATATAATACGAATATCAAAATTTAGCATTGTTTTTTTTAAAACTCTTACATAAATTTATGATCTTCGTTTAAAAAATATCTGAAATTGATTAAAAATTTATAAGTAAGATTTCGAATAAAGTACAGGTATTCTTAAAAAAATAAAATAAATAAAATTCTATTCATATAAACCCGAATTATTTAATACATTTGATAAATAAGAAAACGTACTTTTTTATTTCTTCAAAGATTGATTGTTTATTGCTGAAAACAGATACAGTTTCCCCCCTGATATGATATATTTCTCTATTATACTTTTGTTGATACATCACCTTTGTATATTTTCTAAAATTGGCCTTCAAAGTTATAGCTGTTTTAAGAATTTCAAGCATTTAAATTAACAATTAAATGTTAATTTAAATCAAATATAAAAGAAAATTTAGAAATTCAAGGATTTCTAATTAATAAATTTAAGCTGAAAATAATATAGTTTAAAACTATAGCTATGAAGAAAATTAAAAAAAAAGTTTTATCATTTATTTGATAAAAGAAATTTATTTTTTAAAAGAAATCAAATCCTCTGATATACTAACAATATTAATCAAAAAAATAATTTTTCATTAAAACTTTGAGTGGCTTTTTTCAATCAAATTTTTAACACAAATTTTTTAACATTTCATTTATTTTATTTTCCCACTGTTTAATACCCTAAAGAAATATTACTTATTATTTCCATTCAAAGATAAGCAATTTCGATATTTGTAGTGCTTTGTTATCGAGCTCTGTAATTGCTTGTTAACTCAAAATAATTTCTATGGTAATGGGCAAATATGTACTGTTCTTCTTGGATATCAATAATTCTTAATTCCTTGCCTATTATTATTACGTCGGCATATGCAATTTGATTTATGCTGCGACAAGCATTTTAACAAGTCATGAATAATATAATGGGCACTTTTCCGTTGCGTGACATGAGCACGGCTGGATGCTTAAAAGTGCGTTGAACTTTTAGAACGAGGCCGAACTTTCACCATATAGTATGGAAACAAGAAAGGATAGAAAAGCTTTTTATAATTTGCACTTCAGAATATCTGTCATTATAAATACATCATAATTGGTACAATTTTATGCTTGATTTTCTTGTCACGTGTTCTAATAAATAATTATATACCTTTAAACTAATATTAATTTATAATATGTGTTGTATTTTCACTTTCTGTTTTTGAAGTTTTCAATTTTCGACTGAAATTAGTAATTAAAGACCTGACACTGACATTAAAATCTATGAATAAAAAGGAATTGTTATTCGAAATTATTCTAAAGGATAATTAATTTTGTTATAAATATTTATCCTTTGGAAAATAATAATTTCTTTGAAATCAGTTACAAATTTGTAAAAGTCACTTTATAACGCATGCAATCTTTATCTGTACTTATAATAAAGTACGATGTGTGTTGGCGCTGTACAGGCCAGACCGTTCGACCTACAGCTACCAAATTTGGTATATGTATACCTTGGGTGCCCGGAATATGCACCTCGGAGCCCTTTTTTGAATTTTTAATTAAAATTTTAATTAATTAAAAAATAAGCCAAATTTTAACGTTTTTTCGCTATAACTTCCGAAAATATTACAGCACAAAATTGATTTTTGCATTACGTTGAAGCTCAAAAAATTAGCTTTTCAATGATACTAATGTTTTGATCTACGAATTAAAACTCTATTTTTAATGAATTTTTAAACATTTAATTAAATCGTTTTTGATTCAACAAGTTATTTCGGAAAAAAAAATAATAATAAAATTTTATCTTCTCGAGGATCTCAAAAAAAATCAGCTTTTAATAAAATGTTGCCATCACATTTTCAGAAGTTCGGATTTAAAAAAGTTAATTACTACCAAAAATAAAACAGAAAAATACAATTTTCATCACGTGATTATATGAAAAGAAATAAATGGGAAATGTGATATTTTTTAAACAATAAATGCAAGAGTAAATTTTTCTTGAACGTTTGTAATATCAAAATTATTAATTCAATTAAATAATTAAAGTAAACAAAAATACAAAGTAAAAATATATTACAAAAGTGCGACAGTTGAACCTGAAAAAGAATTTTTAGAAAAACACCAAACGATTATCTTCTGTGAGCGAGGTTAATTATTTAAAAGCGAGAAATCTTAAACGAACTTTGAAAATGACGTCATTTCAAAGAAACGACGAACTAAAAGCAATGGATAATCAGTAGTATTAGAATATTTTTGAATTCTTTTTTAAAAATTTTTTAAAGCAATAAGACATGTTTTGAATTGTTACTTTTACTTATGTGAAGAGGATATTTTGTGCAAATCAAAGAATTCGCCTTCGTGATTGTAATTTATCTCCACATTTTAATGAACCATGTAAAATAAAAACGCATATTCTTTCAACGAAGTAACGTAATATTAAAGCTGTACTGGTAAAAGTAGGTCAGCTATTTGAAAACGCATCTTCTTTCAAACAAGCATACGTAATAATTAACAATGTAAAATTTGTAAAAGCATATAAAACTATTTTTACCCGCATATTTCGGAGACATCAAAACTTTCTACCAAAACAATATCATGTTCTCTCACGAGAAAAAATAAATGAATTATCATTCCAAATTAAACATATAAAAATGTCCTTTTCGGCACGTGTCTGTATAAAATGAGACAAATATGAAACATGATATTTTTGGAAAATAAATGGATGGAAACGTTTTCTATGATATTTTACTATACATATATTACTAATCCAATTAAACAATTTTATTTAAGGCAAATATGGCTTAACATCTACAAGACATCTTCTGTAATCGGAGCCCAGCATCTAATTTCTGAATTTTTTGGAGAGGGACACACTTTCTTGACAAATGGTCTAAGTGAAATATATAATTAGTAGTTTGAGAGAAAAAATGCTGATGAATTAAATTTTTACATACATCATCTGCTCTGTGAATCATATTTTGCAAAATATTCTTGAGACATTAAGTCCTTAAATAAAAAAGTGGCATTCCAATCAACTAAATCAATCATCGAAGCTGATCGATCTATGAAAATTTCAACATAACTATTCGATATAAACTGGCGATGTTAGATCACTTTATCAAGATATCAAAGAAGCCAATCAGAGTTACTCTTGAATAATTGGTCTAGATTATGAAAATGATGATTGTTCTAAACTTGCAAATTTCAGAACTGAATAAATCAGCCAGATTTGAAGAAGATAGAAATGCTTATTTATTTATTTAGAAGTTGAAATATTAAGAATATTTTACAAATATGAATCTATAAGACCAAAGGAATTTAAACCAAAATTTTTTGAAATATATTTATAAACATAAAAAAATATTATTGAGAGCATTTATATACATAAATGCTCTCAATAATAAAATTTAAAAAAAATTAAAATAAAAATAAAATTAAAAACTGAAGGTTTCAATTAACCTGTGAAATTTTTGCTGAATAATTCCTAGAGATCTTATGAATTATAAAAATAAATTATAATGTTTCAATTTCTGTATTGAACATAAAACTTCAATGTCGGACTATTCTGCTTTCAGTTCTTAGTTTTATTTAAAGACATGCTTAGATTGAGTAAAGAGGTCTTTATATTAATTGAAGCTTCATCATTTTCAATTTAATTTAAAAGTGAATTTTACGTGCACTGATAGAAAATCAGAGAGAGATGTGGAGTTCATAGGACTACTTAAAGCCTACATAATAGTATAAGTGAATTATATAACTATCGAAATTTGAAGCTTAAAAATATTTTGCTGAAAAACTTATTATGATACCAAGTTATATAAAAAATGATTTAACCCTTTAGTAGGCATTAATATTGGCATTAATATTGGTCGCCAAAGGCGGCTAGTATATAATAATTTAAGACACTGGCGAATTTTCAAAAAACGCCGAATTAGTGGAATCTCCTTCAAAAAATGGGTTTTAATGTGCAATTTATGCTTATTGCTCAAGATATACAAAATGCGTTTGTGAATGTGAAGATATACATAATGAATCGAATGAAGAAATTCTTGCTTATAGAAAGTCTGTGTGATCTAAATGATAGTCATCGCGATATTTGAGGTCAGATGTAAAACTGAAATCCTTAAGAATGACCACTGTTTATCCCAGATGCCTTTCCTTATCTGTAAAATTCTCAAAGTTACGTTATTGGAGTAAAAGTAAATCGACCCCACAACATTTCAGAAGATATGTGAGAATCTTCTTGTTTATGGCGCTTAAATTTTTGGGAGTTGAACGTTTTGAAAATTGCTGGCGAACCAATCATAGAAAGTTATTTTCTCAGTGAACCGATTAAAGGGGTTGAACCCATTCCAAGTTATTAATGATCGTTTGTTAATTTAATTTGTACTTTTGACTTTTTACATTGAGGGAAGAAAATAATTTTTATGTCATTTTAAAATTGAAAAATTGATTTTTTTTTCAAAAGTGCGAAAATTTGCACATTTACTCGTATATTAAAGATTTTCAGCTAACTTTGAATAGTTTTCATTGTTCCTTCATATCATTTCCTCCCATTTTCTTTTCCCATTATTAAAGCTATGATACAGTTAATAAAGTCTGCTTTCTTCATTACCTTAACGAACAATGTAGATTTTGACTGATCTATCGTTCGATTTTATGCACATCTTAAATTTTTCTTCTAAACCAATCTCTTTGAATGAAGCAGTTTTTTTTCGTAATGTGAAATATTTTCTCGCATAAACTTCAAATTCATACTTTTTTATAATGCGATAACGAATATTTTCTTTATTTTGCCCTCGGGTTACGGATCTTAAGTTTCATTTTATTTTTGACATCGTTATAATTCGAGTTTTTATTTCTTTTAAGAAATTTTATCTTAGAGGAAGAAACAAAAAAAGCATGTCTTTGCTCTTCATAAAATTTATTACACGGGAAATTCTGACAGTTATTTCTTTATAAACGATGTTTTAAATATTTTTCTTGATACAGCTTCTGGAAATTCAGTTTCTGAATTAAACTGTTAACGTTTCGAAAGCCTCTCTCATCATCATAACCGTAATTCTTTCATTTAATGTCTTTAATGCTGTAGATATTTTGCAAATTTCTATCTTATTAATAGTTTTTCTGCTAACTATGACTATATAAGAAATTTAAAATAATTCATTTAAAAATTTCTTATTTTTAAATCATAAAATAGAAAAAAGTTATCCATTTTCTTATAAATTTCAACTTTATTAAATCCATGTATTTTAGTTTCAGATATTTATGTATTCTAAATAATTAATCTAACAAAGAAAAAAAGCCAAATATAGTTCTTCAAATTATAAAACAGTCATTATTTTTTTTGTTTGAAAATTTTATTATTAGAATATATAAATGAAAATAAATTTATTATAATTATTAAACTTATGCTTGTGTATAGAGTTGATTTTAGATCGATATTACTTATAATAATTATTTCTGCGTGTATTGATTTGTGACAATGAATGGGAAAACTATCACATTATAACATATCTATCGATCACTTCAAAATTATCGAGTTGTTATTAAATGACAAATACTTTAAGAAACAAATATTTTTCTACTGGTTTATAATTAAAATACTTTATTTATTTTATATGATCTACATTTTCTATCGGATTTTAAATTTTACGAGAACATCTCCCATATTTCGAATTAATTTAGAGAATTTTTATTGTCAAGAATCTCATTTATTTTAACATAATCTATTTTGCCACATTAAAATAAATAAATAAAAAAAACTTTCGTTCATTTTCTATGATTGTTTTTTATATGCGCGAGAATCAGAGTTTAATAGCTTTAAGAAAAATAAAAATTAAGGATCAGAATTGGTAACGTTATGTTGTTGATTTTAGAAAAAATGTGGATATTGTGTGTATTTTAGTTATTTTGCATATATCTGATTATAATTATTTATTTATTGAAATCTGAATTACAGAGCATATTAAATATTTATTCTGCGGTATTTGCTGAATTGTTCTTTAACAATAAAGTCATTTTTTAAGGATTTCAATGTGGAATATTTCATTGTTTTTCCCTGTGGAATAAAAGGAATTTAAATAAATTAACCTCCGTGATTAGGAATCTATTTTTAACTTTCAGATTTCTACGATGATTTTTTTTACATTAGCAATATTTCGGAATTCGTAAATATTTTACTTTTCTCGATATGTTTTGAATTTCCATTTTACTACAGCTTTACCTGCAATACTTATCGAAATACAGGTGTTGATTTCAAATATGCTCTCTAGGGGAATGGTTACTTATTTTAAATGTCATTGCATTATTTTAATTATATCGATGCAAATGGATTCACTGACGCATTATTAATTTTAATCCTTCGTGTTCTCGACACGCTTGAAAATGAAAAGCCAGAGTTTCTTAAAAATATGAATTTATTATTCTGCGACATAAAACATAATTCGCTTTTTGGAATATTAAAAAGATAAAGTATAATTTTGCACAAAAAGAAAACCCGATCGGAGCATGTATTGTAAAGTACACACACCTTTTGCGAAGTCAACATCTATATCGCAATAAGAAAATAGAACTTATATTTGTCTTTGATACACTTCCAGTGTTGCCAACGTAAATCTACGAAACATGCTCCGATCGTATGAAAATTAGTGAGATCATGGGAGTTAAAAAAATAATTTCAAAATAACTAACAATCCGTGTAAACAAATAGTATTTAAATATGTTTGTTTAGAAATAAAGTCACTTTGATCCGAGAAGCTGTTTGTTACTTTAAATAGAATTATTTACTCGCAAGGATAAAGAAACAAATTTTTTTGTTTATTATAGTTTATTTGATAAAAATTAAATATTTTTGTCTATAATATGTAGAACATCCATCTCATATATTCTCTTCAACATCCGCTAATGTCAATGATACGGTTATTGAATAATTTTCTTTATGAAAACATTTCTCTTATTATGAATCATAGATAATTAAAAATTTATAAATTGGCTTGTTAAGATGACTAGCAAAGACAGATAAAAATAAAATGTTTTAAATACTTTTTTTAAACAAATTTACTATAGCTTTTGATACTTATGGTTACATGGAAACATAACATAACTCGGAATGTTAACAGAAGATATGACAAATTATTAAACAAATAAAAAAGAAACGGTAGCACGCTGTAGAAAACTTAATGGAATTTACAATAAAAATGATTAAACAAAATATATGATTCTAAGACTAAAAGATATTAAAAGAACTAAAATAAAAACAATCAATAATTATATTAAAATAGAATTGAAAAAAAAAATTAGAATTAGAAAGGAAGAAAGAAAAACTTAAAAAAAGATTAAAATGAAATCTGCTATCCATATTTCAATGTATCATGTCAGAACATCATTTCTTGAACGGCCAAGCACCACGTACTGGTGCGAGTTACATTATATTTTTATTCATTTTAATGGTTTCATCGAATGAGTCACTTTAGTATTGCAAACGATCCAAAAAACTTTGTATTGCATTGATTGTTTAAAAAAAATATCCCATTTCCTGTAATCACGCGCTCAAAATGACATTTTTCTAAGTTTGATTAGCTGTAGTCATTAACTTATATATTTTTATCAGAGTTTTTGTAAATGCAATGGTAAGGAGTTATTAAAAGCCGATTTTTTGAGATGCTCGTGTAGATAATAAAATTTCTTTTCGCCTACGGATTTTTGTTGATGCGAAAAACCTCATCCCAAAAACAACATCATGTTCTGACATGATAATTATTGAAAACGGCATGCAAGTTTGAAAAGTGCAATTTAAAACTATGATTGTCTGTCACTCTTAAGACAAGTCCTTAAACGTATAACCAGGCATTTGAGATTTAAATTGTATTTTAATAGTCTGAATTGATTAAAAAAAGGCATAAAAATATTGGGATCGCTCAGTTCATAGTAGCAATTTAAGGACTCAAACAGAATACATTTTCTGTCGCCTATAGCGCCCCGATACTGAATTATCCTATATTTAAAAACAAAATTTCTAGATTTGATTATTTCATTAATCACATAAATTGGTATTTGGTTTTAAAAATTCTGTAATTTATCAAATAGATGAAATTCATTAAAAAAAGTATTGAGCTTTTTGAATAATGAAAAGTATAAGTTCCCTCATTTGTTGGTTTTTCTCACTTGGTACATTTATAAATTTTATAAAATTGTCAGTAAAACAGAAAACATTTCAAAATATAATCAATTTAGTTTGATTTATTATTAACTATGGTTTTTTAGCGTGATTAAAAAAAATCCTGATTATTTAAATTTTTGCGTTATGGATACTTATAACAAAGCTATGAAAATAAGATATGATATATATTTTTAAATATTTCGACTTATTTTTTGGTAACAAATCATATTTCTCTACTAAAAATGCTTAAAAAAACTCACTTTACTAAAAAGTATATACATTTTAAGTAATTGATAATGCAAAAAAATATTATAAAGTAGAATAAAAATCTTCAAATTTAATTTTAATAATAAAAATAAGCTTCTCTCTTTATGCGGTAATATTTCAATAGAATAAAAAAACATATCTAACGTAAATAATTTTTCTGTCATTAAAATAGTTATAATCCTTATAACTATTGTAAAAACTATGTACACTACTGCGATGTAACTATGTAATAATAATTTTATTTTGTTTTAACTTTGAACGGAATTTTAAATATTTTTCAGGAAATATGAATACACTCTCAAAAAAATAAGGATATTTTGTCAATTAAATAGAAAAAATAAATAAAAATTAACTTTAGGATAAAAAATGGTATAAAATTTTTTAAAAAAGCTAACTTTTCTTTGATTAGAGCAACTGTAGTTGCTGTACAAAAACATTTTTATACGTTTTGACTTTTTTGAAGATTTGCAGCTCTTGGAAAATTTATAATTCAAAGTAAATTTCATAATATTTACCTCAATTACGACAAAAAAAGCGCAAAACATTTGCAGTGTAAAACTCCTAACATATTTTACATGATTAAATTTCCCTAAAAAGTCGCATTCTGTAAATACCGAATTGAAGATTTTAACTGTTTCTTTAAAAGGACATCAAAGCCCTTTCAGGTTATAAAGCTCCCTCGATCAAAGTCTGGTTTGCTCCGAAGGAAAAAAAAATGCAAAAGTGTTCTTAATGAGTATAGCCCTACAACCCTTAAGGTTCCCCGCGATTGATATACACATTCTAATGGATTAAAAAAGACACCAAAGTCAAGTTTGATGGGAAAAAAATGAAAGGAAAACGTTGTGAATAAATGACTTTTCTTGGCACACGCCTTTTCTGTGTTCCTCGAAGACCGGGGATGCAGAAAAAGGAAAAAAAAACGGATGGTGTTTTCATCCATGTTTATTCTTTTTGTGCCCTTTTCTTCGCATCCATAATCAATGGAACTCTCAGAACAAAAACTGCGTGCAAATACGTAATCCTGTTTCTTGATTCGGACGGACGGACGATGAAAAAAGAAAAAGAAAAAAAGAAAGACGCCCTTATCCGCTGGAAAAAATTATGCCCTTTGAAATTCAGCAATAAAGGGTAAAACGCAAAGGATAAAGTTTCAAGAATTTTTTCCCCTTGAAAGTATGTTTGTTTTGTTTTCTTTTGAAGAAGTTTTCGTTTTAAAAGAAAAGGACGATCTAAAGTAATAAAGATGAAACTTTTTTTCGTCGGTTGTTATTTGTATTATTTTTTTTGGTTTAAATTATTTTTATTTTTTGCGAGAAGCAATATTTTTCTATTTGTGAGTTAAAACAATACTGTTGGCAATGGAGAGAAACATGAACCGTTCCTTTTCATTCTTATAAAAATTGCTTTCCGAATTCAGTTTAAATTTGCTCCAATTACATCGAAAATTAGAAGCACTTCCAGGAAGAATTATCGATTTTCAAATCACTCGTTAGACTCTTCTTGAAAAGTCTGAAAGCTTCTTTAGTGGCTAATGGAAGGAAATAAACTGACTGCTACTGAAATTTGTTATTTATCTGAATTTTTATTCTTAAATGATCATGATTCTTGAATGGAATGTAGGTTTTGCAATGGGGATTAAAGTGATGTTTCACATAAAATATACACAAGAACTATTTTGAAATGAACACCATAAGTAAAGATAAATAGTGGTAAACAGCAGCTGTTATTATTAATCTTGAAAGATACAGAAAAGGACTGATAGTAAGAAAAATTTGATTCGCCAAAATTGCCTTTATTCTATATTTAACACTACAGTATCTAATACAATATTTTCTTGCGGAAAAATACGTCAGATGGACTAATGGTAGAAATTCAAACAGGCTAAGTAACAGTTACTTCTTTATTCTTTGTGAAAGCAAGGAATACAGGTAACTCAGCCGAAATGTACAAAAGAACATCTTTTGCAGTAAACAACAACATCCAAGAACTATTTTGAAATGAACACCATAAGTAAAGACAAATAGTTGTAAACAGCTATTGCTACTATTAATCTTGAAGGATACAGAAAAGGATTGCTAGTAAGAAAAATTTGATTCTCCAAAATTGCTTTTATACTATTTTTTACACTACTGTATCTAATAAACAATATTCTTACGGAAAAATACGTCAGATGGGCTTACGGTGGAAAGTCAAACAGGCTAAGTGACAACTACTTCTTTATTCTTTGTAAAAGCAAGGAATACAAGTAACACAGCCGAAGAGTACTAAAGAACATCTTTTGCAGTAAACAGTTGCATCCAAGAAATAAATCGAATTTAACAAAGACAGAAGCATAAAACGCCTAAAAATTTTTTGTTGGAAAGCATTACTACAATGAGCAACTTCACTCAATTATACCCTTCAGCTCTGTTCATCAAAGCTCTAGAACAAACGTTGGTATTCGAATCCTAATTAAGGTCTCACCAAGATTCTTAAATATTGGAGATCTTTCTTTTTTCTCGCTAAAATAAGTAGCCATGGTTGATGCCGAATAACTTAATGATCCATGATGACAGATTAATCGAACAGTTTTTAGCTATTCCTCAATATTTTCTCTTGGACTTATAACGCTCGCCACATTGAGATTTTGTTTTAAGCCCTATTAAAAAAACACCATGAAATATTCTTTGCAGAATTCTATATTATTGTATTCGGGGGTTATTTAACTCTCATCGGTTTTAATCTTCTTTAGCTTGTATGTTTTAAAAAAATTGGATTCTAATCTTACGACTATCTGACTCTGAAACAAAAATTCTCTCTCAGGACACCACGATCGCCTCATATAATTAAAGAGAAAAGGTAGATATTCTACTATCTAATCATATAATGTATATCAATACTGGATGTTATTTCAGCCTTTTTTTGTTGTTAAACTTACAATTTACGAGATTACAAACTGAAGATAAAACAAAATGAAGATGTTGTATGTATTCTTTTTTAGTATTTTGGTTCACAAAATAATCTCCAGATTAGTTATTGCTTATTGCTGTAAGTTAAAATGTTTCTTATGTGATGATTCGTCAAATGTGACAATCATTAAAATTCAGTTGTATTGCTATTACACGAAAACGTTATTTCTTAACGTATATTTCTTGCCTTATCAATGATGATGTCTATTTGAAAAATATTTCGCAAATTTGGCGATTTTATTGTAAGACAATCCAAAATTTATCCAAGGGTAATACACACACACACACACACACACACACACACACACACACACACACACACA
>JAOUZG010026507.1:2904677-2932332 GCA_026289955.1 Argiope argentata | reverse complement strand
GAGAGCAATAATTTATAAATCATTTAGATATATAAAATGAGTGCAATAATTTAAAATTCATCATTATGAGAGCAATAATTTATAAATCATTTAGATATATAAAATAGGTGCAATAATATAAAAATCAGCATTATGAGAGCAATAATTTATAAATCATTTAGATAGATAAAATGAGTGCAATAATATAAAAATCATTCATATACATAAAATGAGAACAATAACTTAGAAATCTTTCACATATTTAAAATTAATGCAATAACTTCGAAATCATTGAGATATATAAAATGAGTTCGATAACTTAGTAATATTTCACATGTACAAAATGAGAGCAATAACTTAGAATTCATTGAGATACATAAAATGTTAAACAATTTAGAAATCTTTGAGATATATAAAATCAATAATTTAGAAATCTTTGAGATATATAAAATCAATAATTAAGAAATCATTGATATGTAATATAATGAGTGCATTAATTTAGAAATCATTCAGATATATAAAATGAGTTCGATAACTTAGAAATCTTTCAAAGATATAAAATGAGTGCATTAATTCACAAATTATTCAAATTACGTTTGATTTCGCTCAGCATAGTAAAATATAATTTACACAGAAATATAGAGCCTACGAGAGAGATACATATATTAGTTAGTTTAGAAAAGTTCTTTTTAGCAAATTTAATTTCGTTAGTTTTTGATTTTCAGCATTTAAATCTCCGTACTTTGGTAACATTAAAAATACAATATTTAGTTTATTGATAAAGCTACATTTTCCGTTTTCTGTTGTTATTTGAGTGCTTTGATCTTTTTTTCTTTCATTTATCTTAAAAATGAATAATAGCGATAATTTAAGTAAAAAAAAAGAAAACATTCATCTTATCGCAGTACTAAGTGAATTTATTTTTCTTTAAAATTATAGATCAAAAATCTAATATTTTGGGAGGCAGAAAAATGTTTTTTATTATTGTTAGCGCTAGTGTGTTTATTTTTATACTTCACATTATCTCTTTGAAGTTTCTTTCAATAATTCAGAATTTTTTTTCTATTATCTCATTAATGCCGAAGAAAAATGATATGGATTATTATTCTTTATCTTTCAGCGTTGAAACGCATTGTAGATAAGCAGAAATACTTTTATAAGGTTTATTACTGCCCTAGAAGTATTATCTTTAACTCTTAAATTTTGAATTATTGTCTTATTTCTTATACAAAATTTATTATTTCAGATATACAAAATTATCTTTCTTATTTGAGATTTACAAAAATACATTTTCAAGTTATTTACTCTAACTTTTTGCATTATTTCTTTGCCGGTGTGATACAAAATAGCAAATGTATTTTTTAATGTATTATTACTAATGTATCATTTTTGAAAATGTATTTTTTAATGTCATATCAATGTTATCTTCCTTTATCCGTAATATACATATTTAACAAATCTGGTGTTAAATAATATCATTTATCTGAAGTAGAATGGTTTAGTCAACTAAAATGGTTTTTTTAATGAGATTTAACTAGTTTTTGCCGTTTTTTATGAATTTTACCATGTATCATTGATTATTTATAAGTGTTACCGCCTAACCTTTCATAGTATAGAATTTCTCCGTATTAGTATGAGAACACTTAAGACTAGAACTGTATTCTTATTTTTTTCTCTGCATTATTTTTTAAGTTATTAAACTTTATCTCCGAACAACGGTCTTCTATAAACTTTGAACCGCACAAATATCTAACAAGGCATTATATATAATAAGACATAAAGTGCGCGATGTTAAATGTATTGTTTATTCTAAAATAATTAAATGTAAAAGTTGCTTAAATACCGTTTTCAAAATCAGAAATCTTGACCTTTCTAATATTAATTTTTGATCTTCAAGGTATTCTAACACAAAATATGGACGAATTCTGATGTTTCAAAAAAACGCAATTGTTTCAAAAAACACAATTAGATTTGAGAACAGATATCACATCACATTGGCTTAATCATCATTTGAGTTTATTAACTATTTTTTAATCAACTAACACGATTATAAATGAACCATAAATATATAATTCAACTTTTAGTACTAATTTTTATAAAAATGAAATTTCTCTAAGGAAGATTAATTAATAAAATGGGAGAAGATAGCCATTAAAGTCCTACACTACAAAGAACTGAAAATCTTTTTTAAATGGTTGTTAATTAAGAGTAGAGGTTACCTGCCATGAGACAAGACTACTAACATTATTATTCTCTTATATATTTTTATGTTCCCTTGTTAGTAGACATAGTTTTTTCTGTGGTAGGTATTTCAGAGTTTCCATAAAACACCCCGCTGTGTATTGTTTTAAATAGACATTAGGTCTTTGATTTTTTAAAAAAATATCCGTGTTTCGAAAAAAGCTGATAAATCACATTCATTTTTATTTTAGTTTTAACAAATTTTCATGGTAGCTATAGTCAGAAGAAGTTTGCAACAAATAGTATAATTAATGATCATGAGCATTTCTAATAAAGGATATATATCTTAAACTTGTCTTCAAGAAAATACTTTATTTTATTTACTGGTGTGCTTAAAAGATAAAAATATTGCTGAAAAAAATCTATTGAAATAAATAATAAGCAAATGAATTATATTGAAACAATATAATTAAATATTTCTTGGGTAAGTTGCATGTTTTTATTTTATTGGAAATATATCAAAGAAACACTAAAAAGAAAATGTTCTTGAAAGTTGTAGGAATTTTTTTTATAAAAATGATTACACTGTAATCGTAAATTAATCATTCATAATATCCCCTTATTAGTTAAATAACAATTTAAAAAACTATTAAAGTTATTAATAGAAGTTGATAAAGAAATATATTTCATATATAAACGTCATTTCAAAATAAAAGAAAAAGAATATTTGAATTGTTTACATTAAAAAATTGAATCAAGTTTAATCTATTGCACAAAATACTACAGTAGAATTGAGATAATTCAAGCTATTTCTGATCGAATCTTATTTGATAAATGAAAATTTGATTAACAAGATTATTTTTTAAAACTATTATTTCTTTATTTTCAACAAAGTTTCCCCAATTGCTTACTTGATTAAAATGTTTCCATATTTAATGCATTTTAAGATGTCAAGAAATATTTTTAGAACAATTATCGAATCTTTGCATAAATTTTTTGAGTTATAAATTAGTTTCAATACAATTACAAATTTTGCTAATTTTTGCTCTTTTCTTATGAATTTTACCACGTGCCATTAATTATTTATAAATGTTCTCGCCTTAATTGTCATAGAATAAAATTTCTTCGTATTAGTATGAAAACATTTAAGAATGGAACTGTATTCTTATTTTTTTCTCTGAATTATTTCTTAATTTATGAAAACTCTATCTTCGAACAACGGTCTTTTAAAATTTTTTAATCGTACAAATTAGCTCCAATGCCAATTTTTAAAATCTTTATTATAAAATATTAAAATTTCATTAAAAAGAAAACAACACTAAATTTAATTTTCTGCAAATTCAATTAACATAATCCTTGGTTGATATAAGTATGATTGATTAAGGTTCTACTGTTATTGTTGTTACTAATGGCATTTGCCATGGACAAGCCCCCCGCTGATACAGCAGCAGATTTAAGCCGAAAGGAGCGTCTCTTGTTTTTGAAGTAGCGCCAACTAGGGCCAAGAGTACGACTTTAGCTACACACTCGTTATAGTCGCTTGCGTAACCCCTTTTTACAGGGGGGAGGCACAATCACACATCTCACTGATAGCACAGAGAAGAACAACCACGACCAAACCGGGACTTCCAGAGACGCGCTACCTCTGTGCCAGAAAGCCGGCAAATCAAACTTAATAATAAATCTTGGGAAATATATAGAGGACATTATAATATAATAAGTAACTTAAAAAATTATTTTACTGTAATGTTTTGTAAGAACATCTATCGTATAAAATGCGTATTTTGGAGACGGTTCCTCTGTGCAAAAATTGTCCATTTACCAACACTGAACTTATTTTATTTTGTTTATAAAACTTTTAGAGTTTAAAATCTCTCGAGTTTCTGTCGCACATCAAACCCGAAAGTTTTAGTTGCATATCTGCGGTAGCTCAAATAATCACTTTAAATGTAATTTTTTCAAGAGGGGGAAAAAAACTCATGAAAAAGAACGCAATTTCAAAAATTATGTTACTTAATCTTATCAAAGAAACCTGAAGCTATATTTAATTAAATTGCTACATATTCAATGCACAGTAATGCTACTGCAGTCCGAAATTAAATTTTCCACCCGAATGTGTTTGTAAAGAGCAAAAAGTGTTAAAGTTTAGAGCTCGAAAATGGTACCAAATAACTCTTCCCTGCTTAGCCGAGATTGCAGCAGAGTTCATATTTCTTCCGACTTTTTGTTGTTCCGCTAAAGAAGACATTAATGAATTGAAAAAAGAGGGCTGTTCAGTTTTGTTACTATTTTTTTCATCACGCTCGCAAAATTTTCCCATATTTCGTCCTTTTTTTATTTTTTCAATGTCAAAAGGGCAAAAAAAATATCGTCTGACGAAAGAAAAATGTGAAATTTTTATTTATCAAAGCAATGTTCACTCAAAGGTTTTTCCATTTTTTTTTCACTTAGAAATTGAGTTCTGAGTGACAAAAAGTTTATTTGAAAGTTCGGATTCGAACCTTCTTGGAAATTCTGCACTTTCTGTCGTAAGAGTTCCATATCTCTTAAAAGAAATCTTATAAAAATAATACCTTATTTTATGTCCACGTATAACCAAAATCAGGTTTTGCGAAGATAAAAAGTAAGAAAAAATACGGCCATGAATTGTGGTTGAACTACGTCTGAGGCGCAGACATTTTGATTTTTGAGATCCAAATATATTTTTGACGTTCTTTTGGCACGTATTCAAACCACAGAAATCCTGAGTCTTACAAGTGACAATAATTATAGCATCAAAACAATGTTTTAATTCACTGTCCTACAGATTACAAGTAGGATAGTAAGATAAGTTGAGATATATACTCTTGTAATCTATTTTCATATAATGGATTATAGTGGACGTATTAAATTAAAGTAAATGCATATATTTTCTAAAAATAATTCTTGACTTGACGGTACCCATGGAAACAATATTAAAAGCAATCAAGCAGCTATGTTTTTGAATGTTTGCAATTTTTCTTGTGCATGAGATATTTAGAAAGAAATTACTATATTTGCCAAAATTTTTCGCTCTTATATTTTGATGAATTATTATCATATCAGAACATGATATTGATTTGGGAAGGAGGTTTTTGGCTCAACAAAAATACTTAGACGAAAAATTGAAATTTTATTATCTGCACTTCCATCTCAAAAAATCAACTTTTAATAACATGTTGCCATCCCATTTACAAAAGCTCATAAAAAATTAAGTTAATGACTACCGAAAATAAAAGAAAAATGTCATTTCGACCACGTCATTATACAAAATGAAATAAACAGGAAATGTGACATTTTTTAAAACGATAAATGCGAGACAAAGTTTTTTGGGATCGTTTGCCATACTAAAGTGACTCATTCAATGAAACAATTAAAATGAATAAAACTATGATTTAACTTGCACGAGCACGTGGTTCTTTTGCCGTTCAAGAAATGATGTTCTGACGTGATACATTGAAATATGCATAGCAGATTTCATTTTAATCTTCGCTATACGATTGGTAGATAGCGAGTCACCTGACTCATGACATTTGAGATTTATATTAACAATATTTCAATGAAATATGGTTAATAGAACCGAAGTATAAATATTTTCGATTAATTATTACTTTTTAGATCCTTTTGGTTCTGCAAAATAGGCTTCGGCAATTATATCTGTCTTTACGTTTGTACATAATTAAATTGGGGAAAATTTATATATTTAAAAAAAAGATGGAAGGCTTTTATTATGATGTCATTTTTTTCGCATAATTTTTTTCTCTAATTTTAATGGTCTTTAGAAATATATCTATGTGTATTTTCCATTATTTATTTTCATTTTTTAAATACTAGATTTATATGTATCTATTTTATGACGATATAGGGTTATTTGATATTGATATACCGAATGTGTTATAGATACATTTTCGAACTAAAATATATGCCACTTGGGACATTTTTTGATATTTTAATTAATTAAAATTTACACGAAAATGTAGCCTTTTCCGCAATAACTAAAAAAATTATTCCATAAGAGTAATTTTTATATAATTTTGTAGTTTTAAAATTTTTTCTCCTAATGATAATATTTTAATTTTTTAAAAAAATATTTTTCTTTAAAAGGAAAAAAGCAAACAAACAAGTGAATTGAAAAATGTTAAATTGAAAACAACAACAACAAGTAATATAAAAAAAATTAAGTCAATTCCTACTTAGAGCAACAAAGAAATTTTTTATTTTAGTTAGTTTTTATTAAAAAATTACAATTAATATAAATAATTGATTAAAAAATTGTACCTGGTCAAAAGAAAATAAAGTTCGTATCAGTTCAAAATAAATTAGAATGGACTCAGAACATACTCGATTGGCATTGAGGTTTCAATGCCAATGGAGGCAACGCAAATTCGTGAATTTTCTACTCCATTTGGGATAGCAAACTACAGATTAGAAATTTTTAATTTTCTTTATTCTGTATTATTTTAATTCGAAAGTACTTCAAAATGAATCCAAAAAATCGATTAATGAACAATCTTTAATTTTAACTGCATCAGACATCATGAAAATAAACAGAATCATTTAAAATAATCGGTCGAAAACACGTTAAGCCTAACCTTATTAACATAGGGAAAAAACAAACTGAATTTGTTACTTATTTGAGAGTGGGAAATGAAGATTTTTGCTGTAAAAGTAATTTTTTAATTATTTAAAAAATTAATGAATTAATATTTGAAAAAACTTCATTAACATAAAATGTCATACACTACAAGTTAAAAAAATTACTTGAGCTTAAGTGGATGAATGAAATGTTACATTTTTACTAGCAATTTACTGTATGTCACAGTTTTATAATAATATATTTTTTTTTTACTTTTAGGAATTACAAATAACAATCAATTTATAAGAGACTTAATTGAAAGTAAACACTGACAGTTGTTGCCAAAAACTTCTAGCATTAAATATATTTGCAAGCAAAAGTTATCATCTTTTCCATTTTTAATGCACTACGTAAAAAAATTAAAAATCAAGGAATTAAATAGAAAATTACAATGAAGCTAACTTTAATTGATAAATTTAATATACTGTATTTTTTATTTTAATATATTCTAAAATTTATTTGGTTGAGTTATTTTTGAAAGCTATTTCTTATGGACATTAAAAAAACTGACTTTTAATAAGGCAAATGATTATGACTTGTAAAAAAAGAATTTTTATTCATATATATTATAAGCAATTGGCTAAGTGGCACGTAAGCAAAATCATTAACTAAAACATCTCAACTCAAGAAGAGAATTTTGCCGATTTTTATTCATAGATATAATTCTATAAATGGAGATGTGTCATTCCATGCATACATAATTAGCTTTTACAAAGTTTTTTTATATTAATTGGTTTTGAAAATACCAGACATATTTTTATCAGACATAGACAAGGAATCTATAATGGTTTTTTTTTTGTGAAAATTTCGAATCTAAAAGTATATGCATATATTATCATTTTTTACAATGTATCAAAATAACTTTTCAGATTCGGTAAAAACATGCACATTTTCTGGATGAACTAATTAGTAATAAAATGGATTTGAAATAATTAATATTGAAAAATTTTAGTTTTTGAAGGAAAGAAAATACTAATAAAATGGATTTGCAAAGTAGTATCGTTTTAAACCTTCAAGATTTTAAATCGTTTTTCCTTTAAAATTCTAACATCGATAAAACTTTCTCTTGCTTTATATTTTTTGACAGTTATTTTAGCTTTTATGAATTTTTTAAATATTTTTTATTGAATTCTGTTTATTTAATTATGCTTTAATTAACGTAACTCAAAGTTTTTATTGATAGAATAAATGTTAAATTTAATCGAGCTCGGCAACAAAATAACCTTTGTTAAATATTGTAACAAGTTTTAAAAGAATGGTTTATCTTTTTAAATGCATTTTTAAACAATGGAATTAACTGGATAGTTTCTAACATATAATTTTTGTCTGAAATGTGTGTTCCATTTTTATTTGCTTTTATACAAAATATATAATGAGAAAGTTTTGCAGTCCTCAAAAAAGGCGACTACTAGTTATTGACTGATCTTTACGTTTTAAATCTTAGGGCATTCATTTAGCATATTTTCGAATTATTTCTGTCTGTTTGTGAAGACGATAATTGAAAAACTTCAAGTAAGACTGAACAAATTCAGTATACGGTTCTTCACACCAAATTTAGAGAAATCTCTCTCATTTTGAGCGGAAATCTTTGCAATTTTTTTATGCCAATGTCCAAATGTAAATGAACGAAATAACTACAAAATGTCAAAATTGTATTGTTGTCATTATTATTAATGGTACTTGCCGTGGACAAGTCCACTGATGCATCATCCGAAATAAGTGTCTCCTGTTTGAAGTGGCGCCAACTAGGGCCAAGAGTACGACTTTAGCTACACACTCATCACATTTGCTTGCACAGCTCCTTTTCACGGGGGGGGGGGCACATTCACACGCCTCACAGATAGAGCACAGAAGAACAACCATGCCCTGACCGGGACTCCAACCAGGGACGATCGCGAGGAAGACGCGCAACCTCTGTGTCAGGGCGCTGGCTTAAATTATGTTAACTCACCTATATACCGTCTTTTAGAACCAAACGATTCCCTTGAAGTTTCGATGATTGGAGATAAAATTTGTTTTTTAAAGAGAAGACAAATAACAAAGAAAAGTACAAATCTTATCCCAAAGCAAAGATCTGTAAGAATGATATTTGGTATTTATTTATTATTTAGTTATAGATGTGTATTTAACGAAAATAGATGCATATATTGGACTGAATCTGTGAAAAAATGGTGGAACTATTTGTTGATCTGTATATACATGCATTTTAAGGCAATAATTTGAAGACCCAACGATTTAAATAAATAAAATCGGTTGTATCATAGCTAAATTACTGATTTGAGTTACTTTTGAATCTATTTGACTGAAGGAAAGTAACACAAGTGCATAATAGCTTTTCTTCATTGTATTATGAAGCACAAAACGCGTTGCTTTAATTAGCAACATGCAGAAAATTTGTGGAGGAAAAGGGTACACTTGTGGACTGCCGTGACCTTTGAAGATTTCTCATTTCCCACTTAATACTTTATGACTTCAGCTATATGTTTTGTGATATTAGTGGAGGATAGAAGGAGAACAAAAAGAAAATTCTAAATTGTCTTAAAAATATGCCAAAGTCAAAGAAGAACACTTCAATTTGTAGTGCACTCCTATGGGTAAGCATACTTGCCAACTTTCTTCACATAAAATATTGTGATATCGTTATATAAAAAAATAAATACAAAATGAAAGTGCGCTGCATTTTTAAACGGATAGTTTTGGCTTTAACTCACGATTATAAGTTTAAACAATAAATTGTTTTAAGAACGAATATATAAAAATAATAAAATATAAGTTTGAGATTTTTTTTGTGACGAGCAGAAACTGTTGTTATTGTTACTAATGCATCTTGCCACTGATGCATCAGCGGGTTTAACCCGAAATAAGCGTCTTTTATTTGAAGTAGCACCAAATAGGGCCAAGAGTACGACTTATCTACACACTCATCACATGCGCTTGCATAGCCTCTTTTTATAGGGGGAGAGGGGCACATTCACATGCCTCACAAATAGAACACAGAAGGCAATCCTGCCCTCGAACCCGGAACGCCCAGATCACAAGGAAGACGTGCTACCTCTGTGCCAAGACGCCTGCCGAGCAGAATCTTATTTGTGTTAATGTCCATTCTCAACGCTTATTAAGTAAAACCTATTCTAGTGGACTGGTATTCATTTCTTGCAATGTTAAGTATATATTTGAAATAGGTATTATGTCTCTTATATTTCTATGTGTAATATATCTTAAATTTGTCTTACTATGTAACACATCCTAAAGATGAAAAGAAAACACACTTGGCATGGATAATAACCAGAGAGATCAAAAGACAGAGGAATGAGCTGTTCATATATTTACGCGACCAGAAACGCAGCGAATCTCCAGGGATATTTTGAAAGTGTGAACTATGACTCAATCTCGTGAAACCGCAAAATATCTCATTATTCATCTCCCCATTCTTTTCAAAAGTATCTAAAGAAAGATTTGTTTAGCAGTTATTTTGTTGTAGTCTTTTCGAACACAAAATTGTGAAGAATCTCAAAACCACATTAAACCATCACTTTTAGAATTTATATTAGTTTCTGGTGAAATTAATAAAGAGCTGCCTGTGAATTATTCACTATTGTTGATTAGTATTAATGTATAAATACCCATATTGTATCAGGAAAGTCGTTAAATTTAATCATGATCTGGCCAAATGCATCATGAAATGAATCGCTGGTAGATCTGTCAGCGGGCTTGTAAAGGGCCATAAACAACAACAACAGAAATTATTCAATAAAATTTTTTTCTTCATTTTTGAACATCAGCCTAAGTGAAATTATATGAATTAGTTTCTATTAAAAATGAGTTGTTTCATCTAAAGAAGTTATAATAACCTCGACGCAGTGTAAACAATTTTGATAAGTACCAATATCAAATTTGTAACTCGTTTTTACACGTCACTGAAAACCAATTGCATGATTAAAAATTTCATTGTAAGATTCCCTTTGTAAACTTTGATATAGGTTAATTGAAACACTTGATGCACTTGATGTTCCCTAAAAGAGTAATCACTCTTTTAGGGAGAAATTTATGGCGGATACTTCATTTGAAATTCTGTTCCTCAAAGACATGTTTATATCTATATTTTGATGACGTGTTTGTCTTAATGAGAGAGTGATTGACATTTTGTGCGTTTATTAACATTTCGTCGTTAAGAATTTGTATGGAGATCGTAATCTTTTGATTGCGTGTGAATTGCTTAATTTCGTAAAACTTTATTTAGGGATTTCTTCATTAAACGATGTTAACTCCATTAAAAGGGGCGAAATATTTGAGTTCTGAAAGGTATTTACACTTGCTCATTCTAATACTTCCACAGAAAAGAACGCCATCTCATATCCACGTAATTGTGACCCTTCTGGTTTGGTGGGCATGTTACGGAAACTTTACTTAAGTATCAAAATATTTATAGTAGGAAGAAAACTATTTACAGAGTTTACAAACATATAAGATATGATAATGAGGCGAGCTATTTACAAAGATTTCTGACTGAAAAATAATTTGAAAAAATTATAGGCTGAAATAAAAATTGCTTTTAGGTATACAAATATTCTATGCTCATTTATTTCAATGAAACACTAGATGAGAATGTACGTATTAAAATCAGATTGAAAATTATTTGGCTAGTGGCAACGAAGAGAAACTCTGCTTGATTGAAGTGTATAATAGAAACTGCTTGTTTTTACTCTCAATCTTTTTGAGTATGAAAGTTGATGTTGAGAACTAGCGTGCAGGTGGTATATTTCAGTTTTTATTTTAAAATAATTACTTTTGAAATTTTAAATTTCATTTAAAATTTTGATATTTCCATTGAATGAAAATACTTTAAAACTGAATATTAGATTCAAATAAGTAATGTGCATACATTAAATATTACATAAAAGTATGCATTGAATATACATCAAAGATTCCACAAAAGTATTAATTGAGTATACATTAAATATTCCACAAAAATAGATAGAATGATGGCACTCAATACCTGTTGCTGCGAACCCTCCTCAAAAACATATTAAATCATAGATAAACCTTGACGTAAAGGGATACATTTCGTTAATAAATTTAGGGGCAATCGATAAATTCCACATGCTAACTTCATTTTCAGATACATAAAAATCCGGAGTTATTTTCGTTTGACAGAAAATAACGAATATATTTTCTAGTATGCTTCTTTATTAGACGCACGAGCATTAGTTCATCTAACTTTATTTATGACTGTAGCATTATATAAAGAATTATTGCTTCTTTTTGGATCACTATGCTCGACTCATGAATTTATCCTTTATTTTTTATTTGTTATTGAATCATTCCATAAAGAAAGATTGCTTGGTTTTAGATAGCTTTTTGGTATTTAATCTATGCTTCGTTGGCGTAAATTTTTTTAAATCTTAACTTGTTATGAATATTTTTACTTCTTGTCTCACATGAACTCTTTGGTTTTTGTTATTATTTATTTCAGAAATAGTTTTCAATTCCTACTATTAGTTCACCCTCTCCCTATATATATCTCGTTCAAATTTTCAATCGTTAATAAAATAATTTTTATTCATCCACTCGAGTTGAAGAACATTTTTAAAAATTTGTAGTGGATGACACGATGTTAATAGTTTTTTCTAATATTAATTCATTCATTAAATTAAATTCATTTTTAATTCTTTAAATAGATTTTTAGCAGTTTGTAATGAACATTGAAATCAGCAGCCAGTAGCTCAATCGGTAAAATGCTGGGATTTCAGTATTTTTCGCGTGATGGGGAAGAATGCGAGTTCAATTCTTGAGAAAATCTATCATTTTTTGATAAATTATTTATATTTATTATAATTATTTAATAAAAAAGTAACTAAAATGATTTTTTGTTGTTGACCTAAGTAGGAATTGACTTAATATTTTTTTAAAATTCTACTTGTTCCAAATAAATAATATTATAAGGTGTATTTAAATGAACAGGAGGTATAAGATGTTGCGGTGCTGTAACAAATTTTAGTAACAGTTAATGCCTTAGCCGATAGATGGCCTCACGGAATTCCCAAATGCGCATGCGTAATTAACGATTTCACAACAGTACTTTTATTTGAAGAGTTTTTTTTTTCTAATCTCGTTGCTTAATGGATACTTGATCATTTTTTTTCGAGCAAAATGTGAAAATTTTTCTTATAATGTGTTGTGGAAGGATAACAATATCTCGCGTGGCGCACCATATTACAGTGGTGTGAGCGTTATTAAGCAGGATTACAAGTTGCTAACTACTGCGCGCAATAGAGAGACACGCCCTCTTCAAGACGATCACGTGATCGCAATGAGATAATGTCAAGTAGTTTTCCCAGTGAGACAATTATTCAATATTGGGCTATTGGGGGTCACATGGTATTCCTAAGGGGGCGTGACCTTCTTTTGCGCGCAATAGTTAGCCTCTTGTGAACCCTGCTTTTGGCGTAAACAGCAAGTCCCTCATTGGGGACACATACGGTTTGACCAACAATTCAACAATTTCGATTGTGTAAACATTCTTAAGGTAGAATCTCAGCCATTTAATTGTCGATAAGCAAAGGCAAGTTGCCGATAGGCTGTTCATGTTATAATCCAAAGAGACTTCACGTTGCTAACAACTGTGCGCAGTAGAGAGACGCGTCTATTTCAAGAAGATCACATGACCGCAATCGGATAATGTCAAGTAGCTGTCCCAGTGAGACAATTATTTAATATTGTGCCATTGGGATCACGTGATGTTCCTAAGCGGGCGTGATCTTTTTCTCGCAATAGTTGGCCTCTTGTGAACCTTGCTTTAGGTGTAAACAGCAAGTCACTCATTGGGAACACGCACAGTGTGACCAGCAATGCTACAATTTCGGTTGTGGAAATGTTTTTAAGGTAGAATCGCAGCCATTGAATTGTCGATAAGCAAAGACAAGCTGCCGATATACTGTTCATGATATAATCCAAAGAGACTTCTGCTATAGCACAGCTTGTGCACAATGATTGTCCAAACATGTGGATCTGTCAGGAGTCAGCAATTTCTAACTTGAAACCATCCACCCTCTCCCTACTCAATGAGATTAGTCTTTCAATGTCAACAGCTAGCATTTTTGATGTGTAAGGAACTGTAAGTATAATACTGTTGTTAAAAATACTTTGTACATAACTGTAGTCACCTTTTGGGATCACCTTATATTCTTCCTGTCAGATTTTGCAATTATTTTGATGCAATAAAAAAACGAGAAATTCATATTTTGAAGATTATAATGTATCTTTAATAGACTGCTTTGGAATAATTTTGATGAATTTTAGAAAAAAAGGAATTTTATTAAATACAGAGCTTTCGATTAAATTCAAATTGGTTTTTGAATTAGATAGGAAGTTAAATGCGGTAAAAATGAGCTTACTTTATAATATATTGTTCTATATTTATAAGTGTTTTATCAATAATATTATTTGATTATTGAATATTATAAAACTTGAGAGTAGATTCAAATAAACCACGAGTTATTCATAAGTAACTCTTTTGTCCAATTATTGTATAAATGTATTCCTTGCTAAATTTATCTACTATTCATGCTTTTGAAAAAAATATTCATGTTTCCTAAATGAAAAATAGTTTTAAATTCGATTCACCTGATCCGATTAAAGTAGAAATATCAGCAACACTTATGGTTAATAACTTAAGATAAAAGTATGCAGAGAACTACAGAAAACAGCATTATTAATGATTAATGCGTTGGTTCTATTCCCTCTTGGTATATAGCGTATCTAGCCAAGAGGGATTATTTTGTATTCTAACATGTCACTTTGCTGGACTCATGAGCTTATCCTTATCTAGACTTATTCCTGGTTATTGCATCCTATAAAGAATGATTACTTAGTTTCAGATAACTCTTTGGAGTTCCAGCTATGCATTGCTGGTTATATATATATATATATATAATGTTATGCATATTGTCCCTTTATATTTTCCATGATATCTTCTGTTTGTATGATTATATATTAAAAATATAGCTTTTCAAACGAAATGTTTCATTTTTCGGGTCGAATTTTTTTAATAAGACGTTGTTTCATTAAAATACCATCAAAGGAATCAAAATTCAAGTAATTCACTAATTTTTTAAAGAGGAAACGTTGTTTTTCAACTGTTAGGAATAACATGGATAGAGATCTAATACGTGGGAATGGGTTCTGGTTGAAATCTAGTTTAGTGTACTTCTTGCCCTCTACAAAGATGCCAAATAGTGCCAACTTGCAAAATTTAAAAAAATCAAAATGACTGACCAGATGAAGAATATTGTAAAGATGTAAGATAAGTATCTAACATCTTTAAGATATTGTTTTCAATGAAATAACTGTTTTACAGTATTTTTAAAATAGACGGCCACCTTGATTGGGGAATTGGCATTGTTGCATCCTTATAGATGTGAATCGGCGCCTGAAACTGAATTTCGGTATAAGTTGCTTCCTTGAAGATTTTCAGAAGAAAATTGAACAACTAGCGCGCTTGGAAAAAATCATTATAACCACTTACTATCGCAAAAGAAATTCATTATTAACCAGCACATATATCTCCTAATGCTTGTATAATGTTGGTTGAGAACACAGCCATAAAATGTATCCTTGGATTTATATTTCTTAGTTATGTTTTAACCTATCAGCTCACAGTTTTGTTAAAATGAATAGCATGATATGTATTTCTAAACATTGATTCAGTGCAGTTATTAAATCCCAATTTTTTTTTATAAAACATTTGCAACTAAAAAAAAATGTATTAACCCTTTGCGTTCGGAAAAATAATTAGATGCAAAATTATTCACCTGATACAAAGATTTGTTTATTGCTACGAAAAATAAATATACATAATTCTTTTAAATTTAATTTCTTTGAAAAATTAATCTACATCTCTTAACCATTATGCAGGCGTTTTTAACAATTAAATGTGAAAAAAATAAATAAAACGTCATAATAAGGCACAATCTTGAATGGTGAGTCAGAGGCACAATCGGAAATGTTTAGAAAAGTGCTCGATATTTTTTTGCAGGAAAGTTAACTAACATCTTGTAGTTATAGAAATGTGTTGTTTGTCTTAGTTTTATGTGTCAGTAGATCTGCTATCGTAAAGGAATTTTTGTTGTTGATTTCTTTATTCTTAAATGATTATTTTGCAGACTATCCGCATTGTTACTGTACCTCCATTTTTTAAAAAAAATCATGAAGGTTTTTTATTTTAAATATTTATTGCCACGTTGAAATGAATGCAATCATCTTCGATCTGATAATCGGGCCATTTACCTAATTAGACGATCCGTTTTTTATTATATCTAAAGAGAAGATATAATTTAATTGGTTTTTTGGTATAATTTGACTGTGATAAGGAACCACACGCGAATCATGCGACAATTAACGTGTTAAATAAAATAAATAAGAAGAAAATTACTTTCTGATTTTTAAAATAAAATAATATTATAATGAATCTCTTATATTTGAATACACATAGATAATATTCAGGACAGTTTTTACTGGCTGTAATAACGTACCATGCAAGTTCCTTTCTGTCACCGATCTGAATATCCATATCATTCTTTATGATATCTGAATATCCATATCATTCTTTTAACCACAATACAAATCTCGAGATGAAACATCCCTTTTTAATACAATGTAGCCCGACCTCTTCTGATCCATCTCACACAGATAATTAGATGTGTCGGATGAAAAGCTCGGATCAATAGCGGAGTAAAAACGGGAGAGGTGGGCTCGCCATTTGTCACTCTTGATCATATTTTTGGAAGGTGGTTGATGCTTCTTTTCTCGACTGTGTGGACCGGGACTACACCCCTTTTGGAAAGGCCGAGCTCATTTATCTCCATCCCGAAAAACTGTCACAAAAGTTTCCCGACTGTTGAGAAATCTCACGAACTTGACACAATAAGTGAGAAAATAACTTTTGCGGTGCAGGTGACGCATACATAAAACGTTCCGATAAAGATCCCGGATGATAAGGTGGGGGGTTATTGGATGTGGGAGGGCTGATTTGTATCTTTCTGGAATACTCTAGTGTTGGCGCCGTGAGAATTATATGTATATCAACACGTTGGATGGTATGATTTCTGTGACCTTAATAAAATCCTGTTGGGAGATGACAATTCAGTGTCTATGCAAAAGCATGCAAACAATGTTTACAAATAAACGTGTGATGTTGAATTATAAGTGAATTTTATACTCTGTTTATGTTTATATTCATGAAGATATGTTTATTATGTTTATATACTCTTTATATTTCATGATGCATTAATCATATTACGCAATATGATTAATGTTTCTGAGTGTTTTTTAGGTATATGTATAAATACATACAGTTTATAAATTATATGATGCGACATAGTAATTGAAAATATATCTCTATGGAATAGGCTGATGGATCTAAATGTATTAAGTTTTGCTGGTTATTATTTCTTGTAGTACTCATTGAAAAGGTTTTTTGAAAAATTTTACTTAATTTTTTGATGAGAAAGGAATTGAAATTTTTGTTGTTCTTCAGTAACCAAATAGATTATATGGCTACATAAAAATCCTTGGTTAAAGTGGTCATTAGTGTACCTTTGAGTTGGCCGCCAATATGGCAACCCAACACAACGCTCTTGTAATAACCCTAATGATATTTTGTTTACTTCTTCCTACAATGGTTGAGTTGTACATGAGCTTCAACTCTTTTTAAATAAATTTACTATAAATAAAATTTCCTATTCAATCCATTCTTTTTGCGTCTTTGTCTTTCTCAATTATTTATTATTTACAGTTCATGTTATCCATACAGTCCTTATGTTCAATGTGCTAGCGAAGCTACTAGTTTCCCGCTCCCGTGGCTAGCGAATTAGTAGGATGTTTTCTTAAGTTAAAACATTCTGCCCGGTGCCTTCAGCAGATGCCTCCGGCATCTGCTGAAGTTACCGGGTTTGAAAAAAGGAAAATAATGCTTATCGGTAAAAAAAAATCATAATTATATTGTGAAAAGTGGTAACCGTAACTATCCCATAGAAGTGTTTGTTTACATTGTACTCCATCTGTGTTGGTGACTTGACATCCTTGGTGCGGCAAGGGGCACACTAAACATAACTTTTACCAAATCATTATTAAACCATTTAAAAATTCATAAATATTACTTTTAACTGTTTACTTTCTTCAGTTCAATTTATGTACATTTTCTTTTCTTTACTTCAATA
Source organism: Argiope argentata (assembly GCA_026289955.1). Classification (NCBI taxonomy): domain Eukaryota; kingdom Metazoa; phylum Arthropoda; class Arachnida; order Araneae; family Araneidae; genus Argiope; species Argiope argentata. The sequence continues at coordinate 2,914,302 of JAOUZG010026507.1, read as the reverse complement.
AATTTTTCAAAATTTTATTCATTTTTTATAGTACAATTTTTGTATTATTTTATTTATTTTTAGCGGTGGTTCAATTATATTAAATACATTTTTAGTATACACATTAACTGTATCTAAACGTAATCACTAATTAAGGGAACATTTTAAATATAAAATGGAAACATAAATCAACCTTAAAGCCCAATCATGCTACAGCGATCGAACTGATAGTTTGGACCTCCTATAAATTTCCCTCAATATTTTATAAATATAAAATTTTCTAAATTTATCAAACTTAAAAGATATTTAAGAATTTTTTTATTCTTATTTTTATTTAGCTCGATAAAAAGTGATTATAAAACATTTTTTATTTCGATTAATCTACAATGATATTTTATAAAACTTTTCATCAGCTTGATCATTTTTAATGTTTAAACCTTCGCACTCCGAAAAACAATTAGATGCGAAATTATTCACTTAATACAAATATTTGTTTATTGCTATGGAAAATAAATCTACATAATTCTTTTAAGTCGAATTTCTTTGAAAAATTAATCTATAGCTCTTCACCATTATGTAGTCGTTTTTAACGATTACATTTGAAAAATAAATAAAACGTCAAAATGATGCACAGTCTTGAATGGTGCCTCGGAGACACCATCGAAATGCGAAGGGTTAAATTCTATTACTATAAGTTTTGGAATTGGTGAGTTGAGGAAGATTGAAGAATGACTCAATCCAGCCTCATGATTGCCAGTTCAAGTGTTTCCCTTGTCATTCGACCAGGGCTCAAAATTGCGAGGTCTATCCCATTATGATTTTAGTTTTTCTATCAAACGAGATGTTGATATTACTAAAACTAAAAAGAATTTACCTTCAGAAGGTCATCGAAATAGAATTATTGAAAGTTGTCTCAGAATTTGGCTACATTCAAATTTTCCGACAATCGTAAAGATACGAAATATTTAATATGCGAAGATATTATATAGTAGAATAAATCATATATACTGTTACCAGCGAGCGAACGCCGCAGAAATGCACCGAAGGAGAAGGCATTGGAGACGGCTGTGAAAAAGCATGGCACCATCCGGGTTGATTTGACGAAAAAAATTGTCTGGTGGCCGCTGGATTTTTCATGAAGCTCCACTTTTTTCCTCGCGCTCGCTCGCTCGCTCGGCTATATAAGGGACGAGTTGCCGTAGTTTTGGCAGTCAGTTAGTTTTAGTCTCGGAAGAGAAGCGTCTCGCTGGACTAGCTGATTACTTTTCCCGCTTGTTATTATTGAGGTGTGCTTACGTTTGCTGTTAACGTAGTGTTATTGAGCTCGCTTTGATTTACCGTTTGCTGTGCTATACGATAGCTGTTTTGCAGTCTGTGTTTATTGTGCGTAAGACTTGCATTTACGCTGTTAGAGACTGTTGACTGCTGGATTGTATTTCTCTGAATTTTTTATTTTATCAAGTTATCCTGTAAATGGCTCTAAATAAATTTGTTTGTGCTGTCCTCAAGTAAAGTCCATTCAATCCGAACCCGCTACGCTAAAAATGTAACAATATTTAAATGGGCAAACATAATTTTGTTGCATTCTTTTACTGAAAAATATCGAGCTCATTGAGTTCTTTTCTGAACCGTTTGAAATGCTTTTCGTTGAAATTGTGTTTCTAACAATCCTCCTCCTCCTCACAACCAGTATGTGAATAGAATGCATCATTATAATGAACTATTAGTTTTGAATCCAAGGAAAGTTTGTTGCTTTAATAAGCAGAGTAACAAGGTATTTAATGCAGTTTCATCCTGCATTTATTTTACCATCTGGGAGCTCGAATGAAATAGTTAATCGCGGTAAACATTTATGGAATAATTATGTTTCGTTGGGTATTGTTTGAACGTGAGACTTCGTACTCGTAATAATTTAACACCAAAAGCTCCAAATATTTTCTAAATGCACATCAATGCACCCATTCATGTATAGATCTTGCACACCAGAAAACTGAATTGTAGGTCATTTGTATCCATTCTAATACGAAAATTAAATGAGAAACGGATCTATTCAAAGGACAGAGCTAAAATTTATTCATCCCCTATTGGCACAATATATTGTACGATGTCTACTCCGCGATGATGTTTGATATTCTGAATTCTGAACAGTAACAAAATATTGCCATAGTGTAGTTGGATACTGGTTGATCCCCCCCCCCTTATCCCCGGGGGGCACCTCGTAATTGGGGATGAGATGCTTCCGGTATGGTGGTTGGGCCTCGCCAACCCGGTGGGTACACTAATAGGTAGGGGTTAGGATTTTCCCATCAGTGATGGGACATATTTCCTTCGGGGAGGGTAATACCGTGGCCGGTAACGGCCATTAGGACTCAACCACAGTTCCCGCTAATTGCTGTTGCGGCGGTTTGGTCATTTAGAGCTTATGTTTAATCCGTGTGCCTTTGCGGCGGGTCGGAAGGTCTATGTGCTATTACTCCCCTCCACCCTCAGGCAGGATAAAAAGAGAAAAAATATAAGGATGAAATACTAAATGAGTAGTTCTGCGGTGGCTTTGACTTCAGAGCCATAAGGTTTCAGGCTAGAGACCCGATTCCATCTGAAAATAATCGTATAAGTAGGTTTGGTACGCGTTTAATCCACCGGGACATTTGCCCTCCAATTGGTGTAGTTTGAAAACTTCGAGAAGGGCGCCAGCTCAGGTGCTGTCCTCGTGATCTGACTGCACTTCAAAATTTCGAGATCCATCCCAAAATAGCTTTTGCGTTTCTTTAAAAAAAGGAGTTTAGAGTTAATATAATTGAATTCTAAACTCCCAATTAAGTAATAGAAATATTTAAAATTATACTGCACAGGTTAATAAATTAACGCACGCTAAAATTCTTTATTTCCTTAACAAAGAATTCATTTTAGAAACAATCAGTTTTGCTCCTTAACCCTCTGTTGTATGATTATTTTATAGAAATAATGCAGTGGAAATGGAAAAGACAGTCAAGTTTTAATTAATTGTATATAGCAGCAATGAAATTTCATACACCATAACCTTTTATAACAACTTTTTGAAAAATTTCTTCATTGACAAAAACGTTGTGATTATAGAATAAGAACTATAATTTTGTTTTCATACAAATCTTCTTTTCTCGTGTTTTACGGAATAAATTAATCGAATTATTTTTTTTACAAAAAAAAGGGGGGTGAAGAGATTAAAATGAAATCTGCTATACATATTTCAGTGTACCCTGTCAGAATATAAATTATTGAACGGTCAAGCACAACGTGCTCGGGCAAGTTAAATTACATTTTTATTAATTTCAGTTGATTTTCATTGAATGAGTCACTTTAGTATTACAAACGATCCGAAATAATTTGTCTCGCATTGATTGTTAAAAAAAATATCACATTTCCTGTTTATTTCATTTCATATAATCATGTGCTCAAAATGACATTTGTCTAGGTTTTATTTGCTGTAGTCATTAACTTATTTTTTTAAAAAATCAGAGATTTTGTAAAGGTGATGGCAATGCGTTATTAAAAGCTGATTTTTTAGATGCTTGTGCAGATAAAATTTTTATTTTTCGCCTTTCGGTTTTTGTTGACGCCAGAAAACCTCGTTCCCAATACAATATGTTCTGACATGATAAAAAAAGGAGGAAGGATTTTCTCGCCTTTAACTTTTAATTTTATGAGACTCAAAATACTTATTTATCTATTCAATTGTACGAAGAAACTTTAAAAAAAATTCATCTAGTTAAAATTTTAGCGTATTTAAACGTATTATTATTACTTTATTGAGCTTATAGTTAAAGTTTAAGCTGTTAAGCTGAATCAAAGCTCTAAAGCATTAAATCTGGATATTTTAGGTATAAGTCGTTTTGGAAAAGCAATCATTTTGCTATCTATACCACAGCAAAATTTTATGATCCCCATTTTAAATTTAGAATCAATTTCCCTGGAAATAGCTGGGTTTATTTGAGATTGAATTTTGGCATTATAGTTTCCAGGTGTAGTTTCTTATTATTATTGCCTCTGGGTTTTATGGACTCTTAATGAAAATTTTTCCTTTTAAATATATTCCATGCTTGTAGCAGTTTCAATATCGTTTAACTTGATGATATTTATAAATCGAATATTACTTGTAGATAGCGACAAGCATTAATTTCATATACTTAACTAAAAAATGTTTAAATTGTGCTTGAGGTCACACGACTGAACCGAAAATTCCTAATTTAGCGAGTATTTATATTTGAAGTAGTAGCTACTTTATTCTCAATGATAAAGTTAAAAATTTTAAGTAAAATATCATTGAAAATTGAAATTCTGTTTTACGAAAGGCAATTTTTAGTCGTTTTTAAAATTGCAAAATTCGTAAATTTTAATGCACTTATAATAACTTATCAGTTATTTTTAATTACCGGTTAAGTCCCTTACAATGATATGCTTATACTGATACAAAAGCATCATCTCAGCTTTAATACTTATCATAACAACGCTTAATACAAACCCAATTCTATCATTAAAAGACCAGATTTTTTTCCTGATTGAATTTAGTAAAAATGGATGTTAAAAAGAAAATAAACAGATTAACTTCATTACAACTAAGTAAAATTATATATTGTCCATTTCTATATATTACAAACAAAAAGAATAAGAATTTTTCATTTTTAATAATAATGAAAGCGCTTTTAACATATACAGAGTTTCAACTGTACATTTTCTGCAAACAGATTTTTCGCATTTCGAGCAAATTATGTTAGGTTTATTTTCTTTAAAATATCCTGTTTGGCATGTCTTGCCTTGATAAAAATTTGCAATAGATTTAGAGAGATAATTTTGTATTTATCCTTTCTTTTGGTTGTTCATGGGCTTCAAGAAAATCAGTGGCAAGTTCTACTGCTAACTGGATCAATCTGGTCTCGCGATATTTTCGCTTGTCGTTTGCTTGTACAAAAATCAACATTTATGACCACTAAATCAAAATGCAACTAACTAAATAAAATTCGTTGAACTCATTACATCTTGATTTCTGATCCGATAACCTTACAAAACAATAAATTGTTTCCCTAGTCGACAAGTACTACTCAAAATATTCAAAATGCAAATAAAAAATAATAGATTACTATCCGTTTATAATTCTCAGAAAAAATCTTTAGTTAAAATGGGCTAAAGATGTAAGTTAATAGATTCATTTTCGATGCAAAAGTTTGTAATTTTTCGTTTGACCAGTTATGGTATGTTTAGTGTCAAGTTGGTTTTCTATCTGTAAAAGTTGTTTTCTAAGAATAATTTATCGTTTGGCCAGTTATACGTTTAGTGTCAAGTCGGTTTCTATCTGTAAAAGTTGTTTTCTAACAATAATTTATCGTTTGACCAGTTATGATAAGTGTAAAGTCGGTTTCTGTCTGTAAAAGTTGTTTTCTAACAATAAATTATAAATTGTTGGAAGAATGACCATGATGTTACCGTACATTAGTGAGAAGACAACTTACAGTTAAAATATGACGTGCTAAAAATTTCTTGATACTTTTACCCATAATCTTATTCGGCTGAAATTTTTAATTTTAATAATAAAATACTATATAAATTATCTACTTTTTAATTTGTTAAAATTAGTGAATTATTTCTTTTACATAGTTGATATGAATTCTGACATTTTAAATTTGTACTTCCTACTGTAAACCCCAAACTCCGACGAGAGGAGATTTTGAGACCTGCCAAACTCCGAGGACCGGAAGGCGTGTAAAAGTGTCTCCGAAAAAACTGACAGCTCTTCTCAGTTCTTGAATGACATTGAAATCTGACCTTGATATTCTAAAGAAGATTCTGACAGCACTCTCATGGGCGATTGCGCTCTCTGATTGTTGAAGGGAGGGGGCATATAAAAATACACCTACAGATTGCTGCCAACTTTATACTTTTGGTGGTTAATGTTTCTTGATAGTTAAAACTTAATTTTCTACTGTAAAATATCTATTGTTTTCAAAGTAATATTAGGAGATTGATACTCTGGAATCTAAATTTAGGGTGCGACAAGATCATAGTTTCTTGAATGTATTTCTTTAATCCATTGCAGTCCGAAGAATAATTTGATGCAAAATTATTCACCTAATTCAAAGATTTGCTTATTGCTATGAAAAATAAATATACATAATTCTTTTAAGTCGAATTTCTTTCAAAAATTAATCTACATCTCTTAACCGTTATGTAGGCGGTTTTAACAATTAAATTTGAAAAATCAATAAAACGTCAAAATAATGCACAGTCTTGAATGTCGAGTCAGAGGCGACATCGGACTGCAAAGGGTTAATATAGGTTTTAATGGAATCCATTCACATGAAGTTACAGTTACAAGATGAATGTACCTATAAATATTGATGAATATCTAGATGTGAATTTAAACATGAAGGCAAAAACAATAACTTTTATGTGATTGATTAAGCAGTTAACTGTTTTTGACGAGTATACACGTTGAGAGATATACTATATTTTTTTGTTATGACGAGTTTGTTCAATAATTATATTGATATAAATGATTAAACCCTTGAACGGCAATTTACTTTCAGTCAGCTCTGCTCTGGCAGACGATTTAATTTTCTTAGTTTTAAGAGGAGTGAATGATATAGAAACTTCCGGTTTTGTTGCTCAAATAATTTGTAATAAAAAATATTTAGCGCACGCGCGTGCACACACACACACACACACACACACACACACACACACACACACGCGCGCGTGTAGGGTTAATTCGTTTAACAAAAATATTACAGTTCTACATAGTATTTAAACGAGAGTAAATACGTGTTTCAACATTTATACATATAGATTTATACGAATTACATTCTAAAGTTAACTAGAAGCATGCACACAAGTATATCAAAGCAATAGACTCGTTATGACTCACACATACTTATCTCAAAAAAAGCATCAAACCTCAATAATTTCGGGCGAGTCCAGCTCGTCATTGTCAGTTTGTTTAGGAAAATTTATGTCGATCTGGACTCATTTCCGTTCAAGGGGTTAATTATACTTATAGTGAATTATTTATTATAGTCGTATAATATGTATATGACAATTTAGTTACTCATTTTCCGAGGAGGACAAAACGGCTAATTAGTTAATATAAATAGAATGTTATGTTTCTACAGTTAGTGTGATGTATTACTTCATTATGCGATGGATTTAAAATGTTTTCACGTGTAGGTACCGCAACACATTTTAATTTGTGATGCATTTGATTTGAAATTGAAATGATTACATTAAAATTGCAAGTATAAAAACTTCGAAAAATTTATCAATTCCAAAATATTGTTATTAACAAGAAATAGTTTTCCCAAACACATTTTTTAATAAGAACACTAAAGTGAAATTTTTTACTATCGTTTCTTACTTTTGTGATTCTTATTATATAGCTAATTAAAAAGCATTATAAAATCCTAAAGTCCATTTTTTTTAGATTTTCTACTATATAGAGGTCGCAGAATTGGAATCAAAATATAATTTATAGATACACTGGTAATTAAATTCCAAAATTGTTAAAACATTTTTTCATAACTAAGAAGAAAAAAATGTGCTCAAATTCAAAACTTAAGTAACTCTTCTGAATAAATGAAACATCTAAAAGAAGCATAAGAAATTATGTAACAACGTTTAAAAATATCAAATATTCTTAGGACAAAATTCAATCAACTTTTAATGAAGTTTGATCTACTTAATTTTCGTAATGATTATGTAGCAACGGTTATGTGAACTAAATGCAACAAAATCGAATTCATTTGTATTTTGAAATTTACTGTATCATGTAAGTAAGATAAACCCTTAGTTTATCACAATTATATACAAAGCTGAATTGTAATCTAAAAACTTTCTATTCAAGTGGAATTTTATTTTCTCGTTTTCAAAATATACAATCAGAAAGTATACAAGAAAAATTGTTACATTTCTCCTCTTTTAATACCTCACTGATTCTGAAAAACACATCTTTACAATTGCATCTGTTTTTGAAAATAACTCAATCCTTTTGAGAAAGATGAAGGAAATTACGTATGAGAGTTTTTACACCCAATTTGTAAAATTTTGTCAAATTCTGAAAAATTTCAAATTGAGTTCTGTTTGAATCTTTGCGATCAAGAAAACATAACTATATTTCAAGAGCTAAAAGAATGAAATTTGGTATGTAGCTCTAATACTTTCAATATAGATTGTTAAAATTTTGAATAAAATTCGAAAGGGTTGATTGTCTTTCTGTTTGTACAGATGCGTATTTGTAAATGCGGTAATTAGAAATATAGTGATTCTGATAAGTTAGGATTGTGACCTTAATGCTAATGTTACATTTTTGCGAAAAATTCTTGTTACAATAAACCAAAAAAAAAAGACATGTCGAAAATGAATATTCGTTTTTCTGCCCTATACTACGAACCTCAAAACATTCATTCCGAACTGAGAACTCTAGATGATCCGATTTTGTTAGAAGATTAGAATTTTAAATCTGGGACCGAGGTAAAAATATGAGGAATGAGATTCCTATACTTGAAAAATTCATATTAAAAATTGGGAATATGCAAATAGTTTTGTGGAGGTCACATTCTCTGATTTAGTATATTATTACTGAAATCTATTCAATACATCACAGTAAATGTTATTTTCGGTAATGTTTACTTTTTTTATTGCAAAGCGAAGAATGAACCGACATTAATGGCGGGATGTTTTACGGCTCGGAATATTTAACTGCCTTCTACATGAAAGAAATAACTTCAAAAAACTTGATTCAATTTTTTTAGCATTCGAATGTACCGGAACAAGTTAATATATACGTTTGCTTTTATCGTAACATTTTATGTCAAGCCTTTTACGATCAATTTAAATTTAATATCTGATTAAGTTCACTAGTTGAAGTATACAAATACATTTGTTCTTTCCTGAAATATTTCTACAATTGTTTGGTTTTTATAGTTCGATTCCTTAATTTGATCTGAACAAACAGGGGAAAGAATTGGTGGCTCTTCATGATATCCTAGTCACGTGATAAATGCAACAACACATTGGAACCTTTTTATATCAACGAAGTGTTTTTTTCATGTTCTTTTTCTGTTGCAAAAAACATGTAAACTATCAAATAAAAAACCTTTATCAAATAAAAAATTATTTATATTATAAGCAGCGATGGCTAGTCATACAATGGCTTTGAAAATGAAAGTAGTATGATTCGCTTAATGGCTACCACATGTATATAAAATGGTGAAATTCTTGTATGGATTTTAATGTAGAGGGCTTATCGTAAAGATAATTGTGAGGAAAACCAGTGAAAAATCTCCGATTTCTGTAATCAGATTTTTCCTGTTGTATTTTAGTCTTTTAAGATAATATTATATGAAGTATGTTTTCATCCTGTTGAGGAAAAAGTATTATTCGGAACATTTTACATACAAAAAAAATCTCTTTTCTGGTTATGTTATCTTGAAATAGATGCTTTGTTCTCATACAAAATTAGCAATAAATATATTTATTTTTGACCACAACTAGAAAAATACCAGCTAGCTTAATTTTGGCAGTAGAATCACATTTTACATCAAACACACATAATCAACATTGCAATCAGAGTAACCCGAGGTGGATTTGCAATAGTTAATTCGAGGTGGATTTGCAATAGTTA
>JAOUZG010026507.1:2888503-2899403 GCA_026289955.1 Argiope argentata | reverse complement strand
CGTCATACATTTTCTCTCAAGTTTTTCTCGAAAACTATTGGCCGTAAAGGTACAGTTTCTCTGGGCATTTTTTTTCTTCCAAACAACGAATCTGGTTGTATAGAATTTATCTGGTCTTGCTGGGACACCTCGTATAATATTATTTGTTTCATTTGGAGATCTACTTGTTCCCTTCGAATAGTTGCTTGTCTGACTGATAAATATTATTATGGAATGCATCTTTTTAAAATGCTTATTTACAATTTTATATGACTGAAAATTGGAATTTTTATGAACCGTTTTACTTTAGATGATTGCCCATGCGAATTAAAAAGTATATTTGCTATGAAATAAAAGTGGAAATGTTCTTACTTTCAGAATTTTTTAATTTCAACTTTGGCAAATGCCCGCATTTAAGTGATTCGTTGAAATAATGAAATTAGTTCTAATTTCATTATAACAATAAACATTTTATTCTCGTAATGTATCAAATTAGGATATCCGATTAAGTTGAGAGATGGTTTAAAAAACAAATATTTTAATGTTTATATTATTTTTTATTATTAGGATAAAATGATAAATAAAAGTAAAATCATTTAAATATATATGTAGTTTTTGACCAAAAGGCATATTTTGATGTAAATTTTAGTATTTATTTACAAAAACTAGAATTGTTCTAATGTAAAAAATTGTGAGTCTTCAATTTTTCTTTGTAACATTACATGTATAATATATTTAAAAGTGTAACTATTAACTCAATAATATTTAAAAACAAAGTTTTTGTTTAATATACGAAATTATCTATTAAATTTAAATTATCTGATACAATATTTACATTAATCATAAGTCCACTTTTAAGGCATTCAACATTGAATCTAAAGTTCATCACGTTCTACTCAATATAAGAAGTGCTAATTATGAATTTCATTAAGATATCTTGATTATTTTTTAAAATATGGTGGTAATCGTATTGTAAAATTATGAAAAAAAATCGTTCTTCCTAAAACGCATTTAAAGTTTTTAAATGCTTATAAATTAATATCACTTCCATGTCTATAATTTGGCTTCTAATCAACTTAGAGACAATTTTAACGATATCATTGGAAACAGAAATACACTTTTATTTGAAGCGGCAAAAATAAATAATTAAATGAAATGAAAGATTATATATATATATATATATATATAATAGGAGAATTTTCATCCAAATTTTTATTTTAACTTATTTATAGTCCTGAAGTAAAATAAATGAATAAAAAAATTGATGGAAAAAAAAGCTATAGAGAGTGAAACTGTTATAATTAAAACAGTAATGTTGAGTTTTAAGATATTGTATAGCTGCAAGATAATAATTTTGAAAGAGATTTTTAAAAAGAAAACTCGAAACAATTTCTTAATTTTCAATGAACTTATCATATATTGAATAATAAGTTCATTCATATTCATATGAGTTTCCATTATCTCTTTTTACAAGTTTTAGTTGAATGAATAGTTAATTTTTTAGCATAATTATGAGTTTATTATCCATCTGCATTTCATACAAATAAAACATGCCATGAAACTTAATTCTTTCAAAAAATTTAACGTGAATTTTAAAATAGATAAAGTTTTTTATTAGCTCAAAAGGGTCTTCATTACGACTTAAATTAGACAGAATCGGATAAGTTAAAAGTAGAAATCATTAAAAAAAAGATACGAGGCAAATTCTAAGATTGTCTTTGAATATTAATAACTAGCAATATAAATTTATTTTTGAAATCTTTTGTGAATTTAGTACTGGAATTAATATTTATTTCATGCGATTAACGAAGAGAAATTGGTTCATGGACCTTAATGAAATTATCATTTCTTGCGCCTATTTTGTTCCAGTTTTCTACGCATTAATTCAATCTGAGAGCTGTTCTAATTTTACGGGATGCGATAAAAAAAACGGCAAAAGACTGCTAATTGGATATAAAACTAATTTTAGTTGGCTCATTTTTATTGGGAAAAAGGAGAAATCTCTAAATTATAATAAGCTTTCTTTTGAATTAAGTCGTAATATTTTTAAGTTTTAATTCAAGTGTTTAGAAGACATTATTTCGAGCGAATCTTGTGTGATAATAGTATTAAAAATAAACGAATTAGTATTTACAATTATTTTAAAAGCATTTCCTTTTCATTGCTTAAGCAACTCTGCGTTAGTTATTTAAAAGTGAAGAAAAACTGTAACTTAATTTTTAGCCTGAATAAAATAAAGAAATAAGGTAATTTTTATGCATTTTTATTTCATGAAAGATATTATATTAAATTATCAGAAGTATCTTTATGAGATTCAGGTTATGTTTTTTTATTTCTTCTGACTTTATTTTTGTTACATTTTCTTTTAGAATATTCAGCTAATGATGTAAGATTAATTTTAGTGTGAATTAAGTAATTAAAATGCTTTAGGATATGAAAGATATCCAAGATTGCAATATATTTGCTTTCAAACGAAAAAATATTTTTAAGTATATATGATTTATAAATTCTATAAAAGGATAATGTAGTTTGATTTCCCATTTTATTTTGTCATAAATAAATCGTATTTGCAGAAAATTTAACTTCTATTTACGTATTTTTTTAGAAAAAAATCTGTGAAGTTAGATTTTTACGTATTTTTTAGAAAAAAAAGTTTACACTGTCTGAGACATTTATGTATCTTTTTAGATATAAACTGAGACGATGGCGTATCTTTTTAGACACAAACTGAGACGATGGCGTATCTTTTTAGATACAAACTGAGACAATGGCGTATCTTTTTAGACACAAACTGAGACGATGGCGTATCTTTTTAGACACAAACTGAGACGATGGCGTATCTTTTTAGACACAAACTGAGACGATGGCGTATCTTTTTAGATACAAACTGAGACAATGGCGTATCTTTTTAGATACAAACTGAGACAATCGCGTATCTTTTCAGATACAAACTGAGACAATGGCGTATCTTTTTAGATACAAACTGAGACAATGGCGTATCTTTTTAGATATAAACTGTGAAAATTGTGTATTTTTTAGAAACAATCTGCACAAACTGAGACATTTACATACTTTTTAGAAACAATCTGCACAAAATGAGACATTTACATACTTTTTAGAAACAATCTGCTCAAACTGAGACATTTACATACTTTTTAGAAACAATCTGCTCAAACTGAGACATTTACATTCTTTTTAGAAACAATCAATAAAAACTGAGACATTTACTTATTTTTTAGAAACTGTTGATCCCTAACTTAACTGTTTTTCGATGTAAATTATGATATTTCATTTGTTTTGTTTAAATTCTCATCTATATTTCTTGTTATGCTGTCGTTAAATTTCAATAGGCTTCAGCATTGAATTTAGTTCATTTGGCCAAAGAAATATTTCCTTTCCGCTAATAATAAATTTTTAGTAGTTAATAATTAAAAGGCTAAAACGTCTGAACTGGGTCTAGTATCAATTACAAATAACAAGACATCCCAATAAGTAAATTTGTTGTACAAAAAAATTGAGAAAAAAATCTACATATGAAAAAATATGCCTATATATTATTCAGACTTTTTTCATACATTTTTAACACAATTATTTTCCTGCACAGAAATACGAAATTCTGTAAACAATTTGATTCTTCATGATACTTTTATTTTTAAAGAATTTTTCATTTGTGTATTCTGAAAATCAATACAATATTTCAATTTTTTAAGATTTAATTATCAACTAATTGACATGCAATTAAAATTTTGATTTCCTGCTAGTTGTGTCATGTGATATTAAATAAAAAAAATTGAAAAATTCACAGTCTGAAAAAGTACGTACTTTTTAGAAAAAAATCTGCACAGTCTGACATTTACGTATTTTTTAGAAAAAATCTGTACAGTTTGAGACATTAACGTATATTTTTTACAAACAATTTGTACACTTACGTATTTTTTAGAAACGAATTTAAAGAATTTTTCATTTATGTATTCTCAATATCAATACAATATTTTAATGTTTTAAAATTTAATTATCAACTAATTGATTGATTTAATTTAAATTTAGATTTCCTGTTAGTTATGCCTTGTGGTATTAAATAGGAAAAAAAATTGAAAAATTTATAATAAGGAATTATAAACTAAAGAATAAAGTTTAAACATAAGTTCGATAAAATTCAGAAATTTGTAGAAGTCTCTTTAAATTTATCTTTATTAATAAATATACACAAAATTTTCTTATAAAAAGAGGTTACAATTCGATCATACAATTTATATTTATCTTATTTTATCTTATTATATTTATCGACTTTATTATCGTCTTATGTTTAGCATTGTTACAATCCCCCCAAAATTTGTCTTTTAATGTAAAAATATATCTGATATACGAGACTTTATTTTTCAATTCTCAATCTGTTTCTCATTAAATTACAGCTTCTGATTTTAGAGCTTGATAAATGCATTTTCTTTTCTGCACAGGGAACTGCCTTCACTCCCGTCTAAAAGTTTTAATTAATTTTTGCATAGTTAAAATTTTCCATTTTAAATATTGTAAATCCCAAGAATAATGGCAAATAAAATATGTTAGGTCCAAGTTTTTGAAAAGAATTTTGTCATATAATTAACGCAGAATTCTTCGGCATTTCCATCCGTTTCGTGAGTTATCATAAATGATGTTTGATTCAACAAAATTCCCTTTTCTTCTGCTGACTTAAAAAAAGATAAGGAATTGCAATTAATGAGTTTTTGACTCTTTTATCTCCATTCTTTTCACCCCCCGTCTCCTGTCAGAGGTTAAATCGTAATTAAGCTTTAATTAAAAAGCTGGAGTTTACAGAAGTGTAAGAATCTTTGTTCTCATTTTAAGTAACAGAAATAATGCGAGGAAAGAAATGTTAGGAATCTGCCATAATATTGTTTTTCTGCTTGCTCGGTATAAATGAATGTCATCGCTCGTAAAGAAAAAAAATGTTTCTACTGAATAAGATGACCTACTTAAAAAAAGTAATGAATGCTATTTTTGCGTTTAGGTCGTTGTTATGGATATTTCATATAATTCTTCGTCTTTTCATTGATGTACACCATTATGGTAATAAACAGTTTATAAAAATTGAAAGCACTGAGATGGATCCTGAGCAATATCATAAACATTATTTGCAAATTACTCTGTAGGTACTAAAAGAAAAAAAAATATGTATTCAGATGCCATACATGAATATAATGTTTTTACTTGTATTAAAGTATAAAACAAAATGCATCTTCGAGAGTTTGCAGAATTTTTACGTTTTGGGTCATCCTGTTAGTGAAAAATTCATTTTTGCAATTATTCCCTTCTATTCGTCTCTCTACAAACAAAATAAATATAAATATAAAAATAAAATAAAATGCACTTTACTATCACAAATTTTAAATTATCATAAGAGAACATTATTTTTTTAAAAGCCATTATTAATTTATTAATCAGTTTATACCGGTTTGAAACAATCACAAGATTTCTCTATTGGTTTCTATCCCTCCCTCTCTATATATAATAATTTTTTTAAACTTTCATTTTCAATTTTTCTAGCTGGCAAACAAAGTTTCAGATCTCGACAGATTTTTAAGATGAAATAACAGCTACGATGTCGTATTTCTTCGTTAATTTTTTAAAAACTTCTCTGCTGTTAAGGAAACTTACGTAATAATAAAGCAATACTAGTTTTAGCAGGTAAACCTTTTAAAAACGCATCTACTTTGAAAGAAGTATACATAATAATAATGCAGTACTGATAAAAGTTAGTAAAAAATATATGCGAATTGCCTACTTGATTTTCAGCTTCAATTATTCAAAAACCCCTAACGAAAGCAACATCATTTTCACAAGATAATAATAAACTGTTTAGCGAGTAAAATTTGATGCGCAGTTCTTTATATGAAGATTGAACACTACCTTAAAATTTTAAATGTAGTCCTTCTAATAGTACTGTTTCTGTTTGTTCCCACCAAAGTACGTCAACGTAAGACATATTAAATTAGAAAAATAATAATTAGCGTATAATTTTAATTATAGAATCACAAAACTGTGTGAAAGTTTGGGTCATATCTCTGAAACATAGTTTTTTTTTCGCACACGTATTAAATTTGATTCAAATTTTACAGTTTGTTGCTAGATTAGATTCAAAATTCTCAACCAGTTTTCTTCGTCATATTATGAAGCTAAATATGCGCTATAAAATAACCACGCCCCTGCGGTCACTAAAGCTAATTTGCAAATATACCATTTAATGTTCACATATTAAAATATCAGTTGAAAAATACCCAAGAATTGTTCATTCTCATGAACACTATTAAAAAAAAGCATTGATAAAAAATTCTTTTCATTCGCATAAGTTTCTCATGAATTGTATCAAAACAGGATTATTTTCTTACTATGTTGCATCCTTCCCAAAGAAACTGGTTTGTAGATGTCCTCTTAACCTTCTATCAAAAAAACAACGAGGAATGAAAATTAGTCTAAATTTTGGTCTAATTTGGAGAGTCTAATCCATTAATTAGTTTTATTTTCATTTTGTTTATGTACGAAGTGAGGAAAGTGAAAATATAAGAATCGTCAAAAAATTTGGACAGAGTTTTTCGATGCATCTCCCCTTTTTGGACTTTCATGAATTGGGAAAATACAGTTTTGGAATCATCTATGCTACTATTATGATTATTCAAAAATACTTCTAGTTCAACAAATGACATTTAATATAAGGTCTTGGTATATAAACTGCAAATTTCTGTCAAATTTTGATCATAATTCATTGAGAGAAAGTCTGTTTATCATACTGTTTGATTTCAAATGAATGCAATAACCACATAACGCAAAGAACTAGATGAATAAAATGTGGTATACATATTTAGCTCTGAAATGAAAAATTTTGAAAGTCATTTCACTGTCCATAATTTAAAAGGTATAATTATTGAAATTTTTTTCCTATGAATTATTTTAGATATGAAAAGCACAATGTAATTTTACGGAATTCTACTTTTCCGTTTGCCGTGCGCCAACAAAAAATCAACGAAGAAATTTGGCGAAATTCTACCTTTTTTGGTGATTTAATCACAAAATATTTTGGCGGAATTCTACATTATTTGGCGATTTTTTTGCTTTCAAATCGCTAAGATATTTGGGGAATTCTACACTATTTGGTGATTTTAAGCTTTCAAATCACTAAGGAATATGACGAAATACTGCATTATTCGGCGATTTTTTGCTTTGAGATCACTAAAAAATTTAGTGGAATTCTAAATTAATTGGCAAGATTTTGCTTTAAAATCACTAAAAAATTTGACGAAATTCTACATTTTTCGGCAATTTTTTGCTTTCAAATCACTAAGAACTTTGGCGAAATTCTACATTATTCAGCGATTTTTTGCTTTCAAATCACTAAGAATTTTGGTGAAATTCTACATTATTCAGCGATTTTTTGCTTTCAAATCACTAAGGAATTTGGCGTAATTCTACATCATTTGGCGATTTTTTTGCCTTTAAATCACTAAGAAATTTGGTGGAATTCTACATTATTGGGATATTTTTTTTTCGCTTTCAAATCACTGAGAAATATGGAATTTTATATTATTTGGCGATTTTTTGCTTTAAGATCACTAAGAAATTTAGTGGAATTCTAAATTATTTGGCGAGATTTTGCTTTAAGATTACTGAAAAAAATTGAGCGGAATTCTACATAATTTGACGATTTTACGCTGGTGTCCGGCTAACGGAAAAGTCCTATTTTATGTAAGCAGATACACGAGTTAACAAAATATTTGGGTTAAATTTCACCAACAAGATAATACCGAATATAGAGCCAAGTTCTGTTTTCGTTATTGATAATTCGACAATTACAAATACCAGGATAATATTCCATTCAGCTTTAGAAATCAACTCATACAAGCATCATTTGGGACAGTAGTCACGAAATGCTCATCTGACAATTCCGCACGTGTCGAATGACTGGCATACAACATTTGCTCTGTTTTATGCAAACAGCACTGAACAGTGCAAATTAGATTCACAATTTCCATCAGCTTCTTAATTGATATGTGAACGTCCTGACTCCGAATTCTATACCCGTTATCCGCGCTGCCTAATGGTTCTGGACATGCAAAGCGGCAATTTAAAAGATATATTTCTGCCTTAAATGTCTTCTAATGAAGGTTTTTAAATGTTTTTTTTTCTTTTTGTACTTTCGCCATCATTAAATGTTCCAGTGAAGAGAATTCTGGGTGGGGTGTGATTGAGGTTATTACTGCGACATTTTTTTTACTGGTCATTATAGCGAATTTATTGTCACTCCTTTAAATATTCCTCTAACTAAAAATAGTTTCAATGCCATGCTGATAAATCATCCTCCCAGTTACACAGTTTCTCGGAAAGTGTAATAGTTTATAGGTTGTTTATGTGCTGAGTTTTTATTTGTTGTTAACTTTTTTGTTTATCTTGGGTAAAATATTGCAATGACTTTCCTGTTTATTAGACGATTTCTTTGGCTCCTCGGCGCCAGATTTTATCTTTAATATAGTGTCGACTGTCCTTGGCATGGACTGCATGAATTATTTTAGATGGTTTGGGGAATTTGATACTGTTTGATGGATAGAACTGTTTGGTTGAGTAAAATTTGATGATCAACTTTGCACCCAGAATATCTCAAGATAATATAGGGTTCCAGAGAACCAATATATTTTATAACTTCGAAAAAGTCATATTTCCGAATTGAATGACATAGTTGATGATACGACTACAGGAAAGGCCAGCGTAAATAGTTTCTCCAAAATTTTCTCGCATATTCTCCAATAAGTGTATTTTTGTGTTATTAACCCGTTCACATATAATGACGTATCTGAGACGCGCATCGAATTAATGAATTTTTAGTTTCGAGTCTGTATTTCAAAAATCGATTCGAAGCGCTTTAATATACCAAATGCTTCATATATTAATTAAAAAATCAAATTACAATATATGAACAAAATAGAATGTTATCTAATTAGAAAGTTTTAAAGAGATTAAAATGAAATCTGCTATGCATATTTCAGTGTATCATGTCAGAACATTATTTCTTGAACGGCCAAGCACCACGCGCTCGTGCAAGTTTAATTATATTTTCATTCATTTTAATCATTTCATCGAATGAGTCGCTTTAGTATTGCAAACGATCCAAAAAACTTTGTCTCGCATTTATTAGTTAAAAAAAATATCACCTTTCCAATTTATTTCATTTCATAGTATCTTGTGCTCAAAATGACATTTTTCTAAGGTTTTATTTGCTCTGATAATTATTATTATTTAAATCGGAGCTTTTGTAAATGCGATGGCAACGCGTTATTAAAGGCTGATTTGTTGACGTGTTCGTGCAGATAATATTTCAATTTTTCGCCTACGAATTTTTGTTTACCTCATTCCTAAAATAACATGTTCTGACATGGTGTTAAGGGGTTAACCTGATGGTTATAAGAATATCGTTTATTATACCTATTTTGGAAATGGCCTATTAGCTTGCGATCTTTGGTGATTAATCGCCGTAATTCATTTAATATACGTTATAGAAAATCGATATATATTCTGGATGACTTTTTTTCAACTTAATGCTTGAGTTAAGCAGCTAAATAAAATGGTTAAAATTGAACAAAGAATTTTATTTAATTCACAAGATTGTATAACAAATTACATTTGTTTAATTCATTGCATTTTTAAGACAACGCGTTTATATGTTTTTGAGTATACAGACAGACAGACAGTTAACGGATGTGATTCAAAATGTAATGTAAATCTATACTTTAGAGGCTAAACCTCTCAATCGAATTTCATCTTATCAAATTATTTTCGTTTTGGAATTTAGCGTTTATT
The DNA here is from genome assembly GCA_026289955.1 of Argiope argentata. Lineage (NCBI taxonomy): Eukaryota > Metazoa > Arthropoda > Arachnida > Araneae > Araneidae > Argiope > Argiope argentata. The sequence goes on along the minus strand of JAOUZG010026507.1, from coordinate 2,889,581 downwards.
TGCATTCAAAGAAAATAAAAAATGATTATTGGTCAACTTCTTAACAGATATTATTCTACATTTTACAGTATATTTTAGCTCTTAAATCCGTGTCCTGCATTTTATCTCCCCCATTAAGTTTGGTAATTATTGTATTAATTTTTATTCGGATACAGACTTCATTGAGTTTCGTTGAAAATTTGATGGACATAAAAATATCGATTAAAGACCACATGCCCAATTTTATTCCTCTGTCTGCTATCAGTTTTGTGTTATCGTAGTTAAAAGACAAATAGACTAATGTAGTTCTAAAAATATGAGTTTTCGATTTGGTAGGCATATAATGTGGAGATTTATCAAGATTTGGAGTTCGAGTGACACTATTTTCTCTTTGTGTTCTTTATATACAAGAAAGTAAAAACAAATTATTTCTTTAGACGGATTTTACAGAAAAAATAGCATGCATGATTGAAATTAAAACTTCTTCAAAATTTTATGAATCTTAATAAATTTCATGATGATTGATATTATAGTTACAGAACTCATTAAACATTTATTTTTTATGATTGAGATATTTATTCGCGGAGTATACTAGTATACAAAATAAAGTACTTTTGTATACTACTAACTAGTATACTATATTACTTTTGTGTAGTACTAACTAGTGTACTATAATACTTTTGTGTAGTACTAACTAGTGTACTATAATACTTTTGTGTAGTACTAACTAGTTGACTATAATAATCTTGTATACTACTAACTAGTGTACTATAATACTCTTGTATACTAATAACAAGTGTACCATAATACTCTTGTATACTACTAACTAGTGCACTATAATACTCTTGTATACTACTAACTAGTGCACTATGATACTCTTGTTTACGACTAAATAGTGTACTATGATACTCTTGTATACGACTAACTAGTGTACTATAATACTCTTGTATACTACTAACTAGTGTACTATGATGCTCTTGTATACTACTAAATAGTGTACTATGATACTCTTGTATACTACTAACTAGTTTACTATGATACTCTTGTATACTACTAACTAGTGTACTATGATACTCTTGTATACGACTAACTAGTGTAC
>JAOUZG010026507.1:2874449-2888493 GCA_026289955.1 Argiope argentata | reverse complement strand
TTGTATACGACTAACTAGTGTACTATGATACTCTTGTATACGACTAAATAGTGTACTATGATAGTCTGGTATACGACTAAATAGTGTACTATGATACTCTGGTATACGACTAACTAGTGTACTATAATACTTTTGTATACTAGTTATACAAAATAAAGTATTTTATGATTCAATGATATAGCCGAAAAGCAGAAACTGATATACCGGTTATTATTAGTGTAAAGTTTCATGGAAGACTTCGAGTTCAATACGAAATGACACTAAACACTTTCTGATGATTGAAATGTTATTCTTTACTATTGTTCTAAAAATTTATTTTTTAAATAATGACATTTTTTTTATTTTGAACTCAATTAACTTTTAACTCTTTTTTTTTATGATCCTCGATTCTCCTAAACGAAAATATTTCAGAGAACAGAAGATCGGATTAATGAAAGGCATAACCCACAACTCGATAGAAAACGAGAGTAATGTATAAAATAGAAAATTTCCACAAGCGTGGTATCAACAATCTCAAAAATAACGGTTTATTTAAAAAAAAACCCCTTGACCGTACTTTAGGAGATAGAAAATAACTGACAGAGCAATCACTTTCGAGCCTGCTTCCTTAGTTTAAAAAAGGGCAGATAGTTTCATCAAAATGATGAAAAATTTTAATTTGTATATCTGTTCATAGCGATTTCTGGCCACGGCGAATCTGGTAGTGAGACCTCACCTTATAAGCCACAGTTTTAGGTTCGAGACCCGATTCGACCGAAGAACTGTAGTGTCTGGGCCTGTTCCATATTAAATACAACAGGGTCAATTGACCTCCTGCTGATATGTGGGTGCCAGCTCATGTGTTGACCGCATCATCTGATCGTGGTTCAAAATTTAGAGTTCAAAATAGCCCTATTGCTGCTTTACCACAAGACGTTTATACAACCAAACTAAAAACGAACTAAACCCATCATAATTTCTGTAAATCATTTCAAATCCGATGCATCAGCTAGAGGTTATGTTATACCGGGTGGCCAGAAATAAAACACCCCTACTCTGACCTCCCTGGATATCGAACTACTCAGTGTAAAGGCTTGAAAATTTGTGGACATACTATTCAAAAAATGGGGAAAAGGATTTCACGAAAAAAAAATTTAGTTCCAGAAATCACCGATAGGTGGCGCTGTACCACTGGACGTATGCTGAAAAGACACAAAAACACGTTTTAAACACATTTTATTTGAAAGTACCAAGCATACATGAAACAAGGACGTTATCGATGCAGGGAATGCTGCTCAATATGGTTCCCTTCCTGAAGATGTAAAATGTGAAGTCTGTGGACAGCTTGTTCAACTGCGGATCGTAACTGGTCATCTGAGATGCTTCTCACATGCAGACTGATACTCTCTTTCAAATCTGCCAAGGTTATCAGACGTTCTCGATAAACAAGGTTTTTTAAGTGTCCCCAAAGCCAAAAATCACACGGATTAAGATCCGGTGAACGAGATGGCCAAGTTGTCGGAAACGCGCGACTGATTATTCTGTCAGTGGTGAAATGTTGGCGAAGAAACTGTTGCACAGGGAGTCCAATGTGTGGAGGTGCTCCATCTTGCATAAAAGTAATGGTGTCAAGGCATTGGCGCTGCTGCAAATGGGGTACAACAAATGTTTCGAGCATCCTTTTGTACCTGTTGGCCGTCACGGTACATGTCTCAAGGCCATTGGAAGTAACCTCTTCGAAAAAGAACGGTCCAAGGATGAATGTGGCTGTGAATCCACACCAGACTGTAACTTTCGGTGAGTGGAGTGGAATCTCTTGGAAGGTACGGGGGTTTGTCGTGTCCCATATGCGACAGTTATGGGTGTTCACTGTTCCACTGAGGTGGAAATGGGCCTCATCGCTCCACAGAATCTGCCACGGCCACGATGCATCCACTTCAACTCTAGCAAGAAATGTCAATGCAAAGGTCAGTCGCATCTCCCTGTCTGTGGCCAGCAATTGTTGATTAGGGCGGATTTTGTACGGGAAACAATGCACCATTTTTCTGAGTACGTTCCACACTGTGCTATAGGGAACACCCAAGTGTCGTGACACTGCACGTGCACTACTGCAGCCTAAAACATTATCCATTGACTGTTCAACAATACCGGTGGCAACATCTTCAACGACATCTGAACGAACCGGTTTGCGTCCTCGACCAGGCTGAACTCCAAGATGTCCAGTTTCCTCGAATCGAGCGATCATTCTCCTGAGAGCTTGTGGAAGCAATGGTCCCTTACGCAAATCCTTAAGTCGGCGAAACTCTCGAAGTGCTGCTGGAGCATTTCCTTTATTCTCGTAAAACAACTTCACAAGCAAAGCGCGTTCTGGCAGCGTGACAGCCATCACTAATAAGAATGACATTCCCCACCTTTTAACTTCTTTCCCAGAACACGGCTTCTAACCATGCTTTATGCAAATTTTTCTGGTTACAGTATGAAATTGCAGTTACAACGGGAGTTCTAGCTTCTTTACTATTTTTATTTTCCATAAGGGGCAGAAAAATTAAAAAGGAAGCATGGAAACATTCCATTCCGCATAAACATTTTAATTTTTATTATTATTTGTGTCTTTTGATCATAGTTCCAGTTGTGCAGCGCCACCTATCTGTGATTTCAGGAACTAATTTTTTTTTTCGTGAAATCCGTTTCCCCATATTTTGAATAGTATGTGTACAAAATTTTGAGCCTTTACACTGAGTAGTTCGATATCCATGGAGGTCAGAGTAGGGGTGTTTTATTTCTGGCCACCTTGTATATCGTTTCCTAACTGGTTTTTATATCAATAAACATTTTTGTAGTTAATTGAGAAAAACTATATAAGTACAATACTTATTGCTTTTTAAATAGTGCGATACTTAATATCTTTTAAAAAAGTGCAATACTTAATATCTTTTTTAAAATTGCAATACTTAATACCCTTTTAAAAAGTGCAATATTTATATCTTTTTAAAAAGGGCAATATTTATATCTTTTTAAAAAGAGCAATATTTATATCTTTTTAAAAAGTGCAATACCTAGATCTTTTTAAAAAGTGCAGTACTTAATCTCTTTTTTAAAAGTGCAATGCTTCATTTTTTTTAAAAGTGCAATGCTTCATCTTTTTTTAAAGTGCAGTACTTCATCTTTTTGAAAAGTGCAATGCTTCATCTTTTTGAAAAGTGCAATATTTAACATCTTTTTTAAAAGTGCAATATTTAACATCTTTTTTAAAAGTGCAATATTTAACATCTTTTTGAAAAGTGCAATATTTAACATCTTTTTGAAAAGTGCAATATTTAACATCTTTTTGAAAAGTGCAATATTTAACATCTTTTTGAAAAGTGCAATACTTTACATCTTTTTGAAAAGTGCAATACTTTACATCTTTTTGAAAAGTGCAATACTTTACATCTTTTTGAAAAGTGCAATACTTTACATCTTTTTGAAAAGTGCAATACTTAACATCTTTTTTAAAAGTGCAATACCTAGATCTTTTTTAAAAGTGCAATGCTTAATATTTTTTTTTAAAAAAAACTTGTATACAGTGCAACAAGGGTCTTAAATTTTTTTTTTTACTGCAAGAACATTCCATTCTTTTATTGATTTCACATAATGTTGAAACATTTGTTTTGAAACCTTTAAAATGATGTTTTGGTCTAAGATTTAAGGTAACTTCCGAAAGAACATTTACTTTTTCTCAGCATTTTCTCACAAACCCTTTGCAATCTGAAACCTCATCACTTCGCTGCCTGCCACCGTTCTTTATTTCCATTCTGAGCGTAACTGCGAACCTGAACCCTCCCTGCTTCTTTTCCCTTTTTCTCAGTATAATTTAAAGGTCTTCCCGGCATTTCGATTTCGCTTTTGTTCTCTCGACATTAACGTTTTCATCGGCATCTTGCTACCATTCGTTAAATTTTCTCGCCGGAATGGCTTCCCATTGTTACTTGATGAGACTCCGGGAAAATGTTGTCGCAGAGAAAGAAAACGATCCCCCCCCCCCCTTTTTTCGTTGTGTTCCGTAAAGAAAACCCTCATCGTATTTCCCGAAAGGATTTTGTTTACAGGTTTCCTTCATTTTTGGTCTAGTTTCGTTCTCTTTCAAAATCTTTGTTAAAAAGCAATATGAAATAAATGAAATGCTGGGAATTTTTTTATTTTGATAATATCAGTCTAGCAATTCGTGTACTTCACAATAATATTCTTGGAGAATAAATTTTTTAAAATTGAATCGAGTATTGTTACGAATTTATTTTGAACCAGCTGTCTCTGGCGACCAACTGATTCGTGCGAGATATTGAATTGAAATTAAATGCAATCGATATCTTTGAAATAAATTCAACGTTATTAGAATAAGCTATTATTAATTATAAAATTTCACAATACAATATATCCGCTTTTATTGAATGTCCTTACACATGTTCTGTTCGTAGTGTATATGAACCTTTCAGACGAAAACCTCATATTATTAAAACTTAAATTGGTCGACTCATCTATTTTTTTAGTTTTCTCGATAAAGTATCTTTAATGGTGGCGTTGCTCTGTTCTTAATGGGTTGGGGTGGCTTAGTGGTCGCATAATTCAGCTTCGTATGGTTTTTTCTATGGCCTGGTGGTCGGCTTCGGAATCTATGGATTCTGATTCACCGAAGAATCATCCTGTAAGCATCGTGTGAACGCTCAATCCGTCGGTGCCAAATGTTCATTAGCTGGTGTGGGTGTAGAAGTTTGGAGAGGGCAATGTCTTCTTCGTCATATGATGTCTTCTTCGTCATCAAAATTGTGAGATCCATGTATTTTCTAGTTTTCCGGATAATGAAATTTTAGTGGTTACTTTGTACCGATCTTAATGGGTTCGGGGTGGCTTAGTGGTCGTATAATCCAGATTCAAATGGTTTTTTTCTATGGCCTGGTGGTCGGCTTCGGAATCTATGGTTTCTGATTCACCGAAGAATCATCGTGTAAGCATCGTGTGAAAGCTCAATCCTTCGGTGCCAAATGTTCATTAGCTGGTGTGAGTGTAGAAGTTTGGAGAGGGCGATGTCTTCTTCGTCATATGACCATTCTTCAAAACTGTGAGATCCGTTCCAAATTATTCCTGTAGTTGATTTAAAACAGGACGTTAACATGACTGAACTAAACTCGTTCCGTTCATAGGCTTACAGAAAAAGTAAATGGTTTGAAATCCTCAATAAAGCTGAGAGAAATATGGTTGAGTCCTAAGAATCATCACCGGTCACGGTGCAATCCTTCCGGCAAGAGGCACATCTCGTCCTCGGCAGGAGGAATTGAATTTCATCGGCAGGAGGAATTGAATTTCATTCAATTCATGTATCTATTTGGATAGTGAAAGCCAACCGCCACACCGGAATTATCTGATCTCAAAATCCAACTCCCTAATGGAATTCGAGATAATGTTTTGTTACTTAGATATTAAATAGAATACTTAAATGTTCTGCAATGGAATGAAATCTCTCGATTAAACCACGATTTTGACCGAAAAATGAAAACACTGAATTTTAGTGCGACATAAATTTCCAAAATTCAGGTGAAAAATTGAATGAAAATTTAATTTATATTATTGATAATTTTCTGAATTCTAAGATTGTACTGTAATTATTTTTTTTCACAGAACTTTTGGAATCCGATATAAAATGTAAAAAAAGTGAATTTCAATCAATTTTTAATGAATTAATATTTTAATTAACAATATTACTCTGATGTTTATATTCTTTTACCACTGAAAAATATCTTTGTCAAATTTAATAATTCTATATCATATAGTTTTTACTACATTTTCCTTTGAAAAGTTATTGATGATACCTTTTAAATAAAGTGATAAATAGCTGTCTAATTAATTCTCATGTATCATATAATTAGATGACTTTATCTCTACTTGAACTAAAAGATAGCAAAGAAAGAGGTAGATAATTAAAAAAAGATCAAAATCATATTAAATCAAAGCAAAGCATGCCAGCGAATGTATTAATTAGCCAAAATGAATCAAAAACAATATCTGAAAAAGGTTTATATTTGCTTTGAAGTTAATGTCTTTAATTTCATACATTAAAATCGATGCCAATTGAGCCTTAAGTATATTTACGCACTAGACAAATAACGCCCTTATGTTATTTAATTCAATAATAAAAAATAAAAGAATTGTGAGGGTTTATAATAATATATAAAAGGTTTACCAAATATAAATTGGCTACGCTAATAATTCATCGGCAAAACTGGAAATTCAGACTTATGTAATCCAAGAGAAAATAATAAAAACAACAACAATGAATCTTATATTAAGCCAATTGATAATACTGAGCATAACTGAATACTGGAATGAAAGAAAAAGTAAATAAAATTTGTTTAGTGAGAGTAGATTCGGTAAAAGAAAAGGAAAAAACAAAGTAAAGAAAGGGCCCTTCTTAATGGAACATTGTTTTCAATAAGAATGGAAGATCCATTATCTGGAGCAGAAAAAGAATGAGCAAACGCGAAAGGAAAAAAAAAAAGCAGGAGCATTTACTTCCCATTAGAAGGATTTTTTTCCTTTCCTTTCCTTTTCTTTCAATATCGAGGGGAAGCAATGTTTTTAATTTCCGTTTCAGCAGAAAGAGTATTAGTTTTTAATCTCTCTGTTGTTTTCATGACTTATGCTGCCCCGAGAAGTTTTCGGATGCAAATTGTGTGAGGGAACGCCTTAAAATTTTTTAAAGTCCTTTTTGTAAAAGAGAAAATTACGTAAAGGTAATTAGTAAAGAACTGTTTAGAAAATGTTTTTTTTCTTTCTCACCGAATTTTGACCCTTGATATTTTGGTATTTACAGTTTTGGGGAAAGAATTATTTTATTTGTATTTTAAATATTTTTCGTTGGTTTGCTTGTAATTGGGAAGATTTGATTCAATTCAAACGAATGTAGTAATGTAACTATAAAATAAAAGGTTTTCGGATGTAAATTGTGTGATGGAAAGCATTAAAAAACTTTTAAAATCTTTTTTGTAAAGGTGAAAATTATGTAAAGGTAATTAGCAAAGAACTGTTTTTTTTAAATGTTTTCTTTTTTTTCCTTCTCCATATCTTGACCCTTGATGTTTTTATATTTAAATTTTTTTTGGGAATAATTATTGTATTATTTGTATTTTAAATGTTTTTCTTTTATTTTTCTCGTAATTTGTAACCTTGATAAAATGAGTCATTTTTAAATGCAAATTGTGTAACAAACCGCCTTAAAAATGTTTAAATCTTTTTTTTTTATATTAAGAAAAAAAATTACAATAGTTAATTAGTAAAGAGCTTTTTCCCCTTCCCCGTATCTCGAACCTTGATATTTGCAAATTTTACGGAATAATTATTCTATTTGGTACTTTACTTTTCCTTTAGATTCTACTTCGGTTTGCAAGTAATTGAAACTATGATTGAATTCAAACGAATCTCATAATTTTCAACCTTGGTAAAATAAAGAGTTTAGATAAGTTGGATTAAAAAGCCGTTTAAAAAATGCGAAGAAAATTATTTGGATTTATAATTATAATCGTGTTGATTTAAAATAAAGGTAGGTTTACTCTAAAATAGCTCTAAACCATCTAGCAAAGTCCATCCATGCGCAGAAATTCGTTTCTTTTTTTTCGCAGTCTTTGTTTTTTATTAACGAGATAAATATACTTCCTAGGTATACTGTTTAGGAAATGAGAGTGGAAGTAAATATATTATGAGTGAAACGAGCATATACCCCCCCCCAACGTATGAATAAATAAGTGAAAGATGGCGGATATATTTATTAAATATTTCCAGTAATAATATTAAATAATTTTTATGCATAGACAAAATATTTGATACGCAATGAAAATAAATCCCTTTGTTACATACGTTTAAATGTCACATTTAGGCTGTTAATAACAATTTTGTTAAGTCATTTTTTGTTTATGAATATTCATATTCTTGAATGAGAATTTCCTATTATTCTGCTAGTTTACTATTTGCCCCTCAGTGACAAGGTTAGCGACGTATAGATTTTTTTAAATCAGAATTAATTATGAATTTCAAATTAAAAAGGGAAATGTATTAACCTATTAATTTCATATAAAGCTCCTAAATATATTTATTTCTCATTGCTTTTCATTTCCAAACTTTTTCATTTTTATCCTCTTTACAAAATTAACAGTAAAGATTAAAATGGAATCTGCTATGGATATTTCAATGTATCATGTCAGAACATCATTTCTTGAAAGGCCAAGCACCACGTGCTCGTGCGAGTTAAATTATGTTTTCATTATTAAATGTTTCATTGAATGAATCAATTTAGTATTGCAAACGATCCCAAAAAAAACTTTGTCTCGCATTGATTGTTTTAAAATATATCACATTTCCTATTTATTTCATTTTATATAATCATGTACTCAAAATGACATTTTTAAAGGTTTTATTGGCTCTAGTCATTAACTTATTTTTTTAAAAATCAGAACTTTTGTAAATGCAATGGCAACGCGTTATTGAAAGCTGATTTTTTGAGATGCTCGTGAAAAGGAATTTATTTTTCGCCTACGGATAAAAATTTATTTTTCACCTACTGATTTTTGTTGACGCAAAAAAACTCATTTTCAATACATCATGTTCTGACATGATTAAAAATTAAATTATTAACAATTATTAATTGATCATAATTAAATAATAAAATATATACAATGTTATTAATTCTAAATATGAATAGAATGCTCTTTCCAGAAACTTACTGTAATGAAAAAAAATGAATAAATTTTTCTTTCAGTCTAATATTCCAGTTTTATCCAAATAATCCATTTGAATTCTTTATATCATATTAGTTGAAAAAGTTGTCAACTGTCTTTTAAATGTTTATAAATAATTTTATTATTTATAAATAATTTTTGATTTTCAATTTCGAAGAAACTGTGAAAGAGAATTTAAACACCAAACAAAGTGGTTTTGTGTTGAATTTAATTCGAAATGTATCAACTGCGTGAAGTAAATAAATAAATAAATAAATATGACATAAACGAAATTGAAACTAATTAAGCTTGATTCTGTAAATGTCTTTTTTCTGCTTCCATATATTTACAGCAGAAAAAAACGTCTCCTGCAGTCATTACAAAATAGAAAATGCGTCTTTTTTTTTCCCTCCCTGCGTATTTAAAATTCCCTGGTGGATTTTGTCAAATTAATCTAGTTCCCGTTTTGAGACATTTTTTTTGATGAAATGAAACAATGTTAAAGATTAAAGGAGAGAAATGCTTTTAATTTGTAAACGAAATCGCCGCTCATATTTTTAAAAATACTGGTAAAATGTAAATTGCTCGTAAATATTCCGTCTCTGTATTTGCAGATTTTCGGATGAGTTTTAAGAGACGACATTATTTATTCTTTTTTCCCAAGATTTTTCAACTTAAGATTTAATTGCTTTTCAGCTTAAAAGTTAACGCTTTTTTTCTTCTTTTGGGTGATTATTGACCAAGGCAAAGTGAATGCCGATTTAATCTATTTGTAGAATTACATATAAATTAGTCCTTTGCACTGCGATGGCTCCTCTGACTCTCCATTCAAGACTGTGCATCGTTTTGACATTTTATTTATTTATTTTTCAAATTTAATCGTTAAAAACGCCTACATAATGGTTTAGAAATGTGGATTAATTTTTCAAAGAAATTCGACTTAGAACAATTATTTATATTTATTTTTCATAGCAATAAATAAATCTTTGCATTAGGCGAATAATTTTGCATCGAATTACTTTCTGCACTGCAAAGGGTTATATGATCTGAAAGCGATTCAACATGATATTCAGTTTCTTACATCTTTTTATCTTATAATTTTAAAGTTTACTCTTATTTGTATAGTATCAGTAGCGCGCAAATAAAGAAACATACAAGATTTATTTGAATACTGGCACAAGGTTTTTGAATGTAAATAAAATTACTTAAAACAATAATTATTTTTTAAAAAATGAGTGAAATTAAAGAGAAACGAGAAATATAAAAAAACAATTTTTTAAATCAATTACTACCTTAGGTTAGCAACGAAAAAATTTGTTTAATTTTCTTTTTATTAAATAATTACAATTAATATATGTGTATAAATATGACAGAATCACAATATTAAGAGGAAAAATAGAAAGCGAATTTCCAGGAAATTTTTAATTCTCCTTTCTTATATATGTTGTTCGAACCCTCAACCTAAGGAATGCAAATCCAACGCCATGTCAAATAGACTTTTCCAGCCTAACAATTACAATTGCTATAACCAATTGATCAAAAAGTTATACTAGCACTGATTTTTCAACGCCATTTGAGGATTCAAAGCCAATTGTGGCGACGCAAAAAGCGTGATTTTTCTGCGCCAGTTGGAGCAAAGCAATATAGATTAGACATTTCTAATTTACTTTATTCTGTACTATTTTAATTCGAAAGTACTTCAAATTGAATCGGAAAAATCGATTCATTAACACTGTTTAATTTTAAATGCATCAAACATTATTAAATGTGTAAAAGTGCATTAACATCAAATGTCATCTACTACACATTTAAAAAAAATATTTCAACTTGATTGGATAAATAAAAAGTATTATATTAACTACTTAAAATTTGTACAGGATATATAATAAAGGGTGAGTGTGAGTTAATAGTAGGAATTGAAAAAATAGTGCAGGGATAATTCTGAAATCATTGCAAAGAATTACTTTGTGAATTTTATCCCTTTTCTGTTGAATGTCTATTCTAAACCATCACCTTTTTTCTTTTAATTAGTCACATTAAACTATTGGCTGCTTAAAATGTTTTGTTGTCGTAGGAATTTTTTGACAGAAAGTTCTTGTCCTGATTAAAAATTTCGTTCTCATAATTAAGCTCTTTCCCCCCCCCTTTCATTCGCAGGTTTACCATCAGCCATCATTGAATAGAATCCTTCTGGTCTTATTTTATACTAAGCTGATATTATATTATATATAATATCGATTTAATATACACTAAGTTTCGGAGATATATTTAAGTGTAATTATCTATTTTCGCTTCTTAAAGTGCATTTAAACATAATATTTTGAAATAGCAAAGAGATAATTCCTTAAAATTAAAAACAGTAATCACGGATTTGATTTTGATTCTTAGAATATTGACTTTAGTATCGAAAGTGACAACGATTGTTGTGAAAATATTTATTCTAATGATTATATCTGATAGTCAAGTAGTTCCCGTGAAAGGACGAGAGAGACTATTCGAAATTTCTGATGGTCATGAAATAGAAGAAAATGAAAATAGGAGATAGTCTTAAAATATTTTCATGTAAAACGATTATATGACCTCCTTTCCTTAAAATTACAATTGACAACCTTCAATCCAGAAATACAGTGTTCACCGTATTATTATGGGATTGCTATATTTTCAAACTTTCATGGTGTATTTCACTGAAATTCTTTCAATGATAATTTAAGTGTTGCAGACATATAACGATTAGTAAGACTTTTTATTGCATAACGGAATTTTTTTAGCATTGTTTTGCTATAATACTTCAAAGTAGTAGTCGATTTGAAATGCAGAAATCACATTGCTTAAAACCCTAAGCTATCCTTTCCAACAATTGAATTAAAATAGCAATAAATATTCTATTAGGGCAAATAATCTAATTAGGAAGATAATTAATCGTTAGATTAAAAATTTAAGAGTTAATGGGGGAATGTTTGTTTGACCGAATGTCAATTCACATTAAATCCGAGGGAGTCAAGTTCCTTTTCGTTTACTTTAAAGTTTTCCTCAAGTTTTAATCAACACGCTATTTGAATTCTAAGTTTCCTTCATGGGTTGAAGAATTGTGCTATATTTAACCGAGTATTGTAATCATAAATTTGTAAATCGGCATTTGCTAAAAAATTTTAAAATATAATTTTTACCGAGGAAAATGTAATGTCAAATTTAATTAATCAATACTTAATTTTAATTAAGTTATTTTCTATAAAATACAGAGCAATCTTTCTTTTATTAAAAATATAGCATATAAATAATCTGGTGATTATTAAAACGATCTTAAAAGTAAAAATGATTGTTGCAAAAAAACTAATTAATAAAAGATTGAAATGAAATCTTCTATACATATTTCAATGTATCATGTCAGAACATCATTTCTTGAACAGCCAAGTACCCCACGTGCTCGTGCAAATTAAATTATATTTTTATTCAATTTAATCGTTTCATCGAATGAGTCACTTTAGTACTGAAAACTATTCAAAGAAAAACTTTGTCTCGCATATATTGTTAAAAAAAATATCCCATTTCCTATTGATTTCATTTCATATAATCACGTGCTCAAAATGACATTTTTCCAGGTTTTAATTGCTGTAGTCATTAAATTTTTTTATCAGAGCGTAAATGCAATGGAAACACGTTATTTAAAGCTGATTTTTTTTGATATGCTCGTGTAGATAATAAAATTTTTATTTTTCGCCTACGGATTAAAATTTTTAGTTTACACTTACGGATTTTTGCTGACGTCAAACCTCATCCCAAAGGCAACAATATCTGACATAATAAAATGGCTGTTATAAAAATACAAATAAAATTTATTTGACGTTCATTTATCTAGCCATAGCTAAACCCAGTTATGTAGTTTAAAAATCACCTTTTTAAAGGATTCACAATTCGTTGCACTACAGATCCTTCTTTTGACCGTTAGTTAAATGTTAAAAAAATGTAACAAAAATTGTTTTTTGAAAACAGCTTTAACCTTGCGACTAGATTTTATAATGAACAGGAATCTTCATTATACGTTAAATTACATAAAAAAAATGTAATGAAATAAATAACATCTGGTAAATTGTTATTTATTATAACACTAGTTATTTATTATAACTATTTATTATAACACTAGTAGAAGGATATACTAAAAATGAGAAGTAAAACATAGGATAATAAAGACCATTGAAAGTATTTTCTAGGAACTGTTACTGAAAACTATATGTTGATAATGTATTTAATTCTATGTGTATGCAAAAATGGTGGTCAAAAATGATTTCTGCGATAAAATGCTGACAATAAAATAAGGTATATCAAAAAGACATCATATAATATATATTAAGAAAACGTATGTTAACGAAGCATAGAAGTAATCTCTGAAACAAAATTAAGATAAATGTTTGTGTGTGCGGTGATACTCTACAAAACAGGTCTGTACGATATTCAGATCTTGCTAGCCTGATGAGCAAGTCACCGTTTAAATAATACAGACTCGACTTTGTAGTTGAAACACAAATGCTTAGCATAAGAACTGATAGACGAAAAATAACGATCGCTAATTAAAGAATAATTTAAAAATTCATCTAGAAAGTTAGTTGATCTCTCTTTCCATTTTTTCATTATTTGACTGGAGTTCTGTCGGTCGAAACATTTATTATGTTACTTTAAAATACGAAGTATGGCTTAGTTAAAAATGATTTTTTCTACTAAATTATAAAATACTTTGCTTAAATAAAAAAAAAGCTCTTATTATATACGTCCCAAGATTTATAACATGTATGTAAAGCCTTTAAATGATTTGTTGAGAGCAGATAGCAGAGTCGTGGCCGAAATCATGGCGAAGACAGATTGAATTTTTAAATTCGTTTTATTCCATCACGGGAAGCCGGCATTATGTACAAGCAAAAGCGACGAACACAACACAGAACGACACAAAACGGAATGACGAAAAAGCTAATTAAATTTTTATCCCTCTGAATATATAACTTAAGATTTTAATAGGGATAATAAACGCATGACAATCACATGTACAGCTCGTGCAAGGGAATCTTAGGGATCTTTTAGTGGAATTTGATTGGCTGGACAATTTCTATTCCTACGCTTGGAGTGCGGGGAAGTAGAAGGCGTTTAGCTGATTGAGTAATTTTACAAAGCGTCTGTTAAATTAACTAGAACGAGTGGAATGGATCAGAAAACAAGAGAATATTTTAGAATGAAGTTACTATGGCTAACTTAAGATAAAGCATTGGAAAATAATTAGGATTTAAAGAGTTTAATATATATATATATATATATATATATATATATATATATATATA
>JAOUZG010026507.1:2842354-2868305 GCA_026289955.1 Argiope argentata | reverse complement strand
ATATCAGAATTGCAGAACTGCAATTTTATTCCCAGTACAGAATCAGAGCTATATTGGTATATATATCAGAATTGCAGAACTGTAATTTTATTCCCAGTACAGAATCAGAGCTATATTGGTATACTATATATCAGAATTACAGAATTGCAATTTTATTCCCAGTACAAAATTGCGTTTATTTGTCGTTGGAATTTTGAGACATTACGTTTGCACGTTTGTGAATGTGCTGACTCATTATGTTCGACTTAATGGCTTACCTGATTTAAAATTCGCTAAAAATTTACAAATTTATTTACTGGAATTGTGTAGCAAATTTAGTTTTTTTTATGTCGTCTAATTTTGAGTTTGTGTGCATGAATATTAAAGGAGAAACCCTTAGACAGTTAATTGTAGACGTTTAAGATTTTGATAGGTAACTTACTTTAGATATTAAATTTCCTTACTAAATTTTATTCATTAAGTTCTACAGTTGTAGTAATCGTTTTACCTTGTTTATTAATATTCAGATTGATAGATTTCCTGTGAATGAATTTCGTATCGTTGTTACTTATTTCATTTACTATGGGCAAGCCCCGCTGATACATCAGTAGATTTAAGCTGAAGATGCCGGTTTTCTGGCACAGAGGTGGCGCGTCTTCCTCGTGTTCTGGAAGTCCCGGGTTCGAATCCCGGTTTGGGCATGTTTGAACTCCTGTCGGCTATCTGTGAGAAGTGTGACTGTGCTTCTCTGTAAAAAGGGGCTGTGCAAGCAAATGTGGTGAGTGTGTAGCTAAGTCGTACTCTTGGCCCCAGTTGGCGCTACTTCAAAAACAAGAGGCGCTCCTTTCAGCTTAAATCTGCTGCTATATCAGCGGGGAACTGATCCATAGGCAAGTGCCATAAGTAACAACAGCAAGCCGAAGATATGCGTCTCTTGTTTCAAGTACCGCTAACTAGTGCCAAGAGTACGACTTTTAGCTACACACTAATCAGTCGCTTGTACAGCTCCTTTTTACAGATTGGCCACAGTCTCACATCTCACAGATAGCACAAAAAGAACAACCATGCCCGAGCCGGGACTCAAATCCAGGACTCCCAGAACACGAGGAAGACGCGCTACCTTTGTGCCAGAAATCCGGCTTGAATTTCTTTTAAAATTTTATATGAATCAACAAATTTGTAATAAGAATCACGTATCAATTTTTCCCATCTAGCTGATAGGAGTTTGAGTTTTGTTTACAAATAGACATAATCCCAGAGATTGGTCAAAACCTGGCTTTCGATTTTTTAAATCAATTATAAATTTTCTTTTTGTGTTTCCTATACAAGGAATTTAACAGAAATTTTATCTTTTAAATTTGCATAATTATTCACCCTTTGTATTCCGATGGTGTCTCTGACTCACCATTCAAGATTGTTCATTTTGACGTTTTATTTACTTATTTATTTTTCAAATTTAATTGTTAAAAATGCCTACATTATGGTTGGGAATGTAGATTAATTTTTCAAAGAAATACGACTTAAAAGAATTATGTATATTTATTTTTCGTAGCAATAAACAAATCTTTGTATTAGGTGAATAACTTTGCATCTCATTATTTTTCGGAATGCAAAGACTTAAAAGTCTCGCCGAAATGCTTTTCATTTTTAATAATATTCTGATACTAGTTATACTTTATATTTAAACTTTATTACATATCCATAAATTGATGTGCACATTACATGAGATTCTGAAATAAAATATCCGAACGTACTTTTATCTTTCTCTGTGTGTTTTAACCATTGGTTACATCGATATACGTTGCGAAACATGTACCTGCGATTCGCTCTGCTGCTAAAAAGACGATATCCATCAAAAACGATGTCTGCTCGAAAACGAAGGCCTCCTATCGAATTTCGATTGGATCTCCCCCTCCTCCTGCTTTCTTGGGACATTAAATAATCTCGAATCTGCTGGCAGATGGCCTTGGGACGGACGGATCGACGCTGCTGCCATTTCAAGAATCACTATTTTGCAGAAACTCCAGTTAATTTTATCGAATGGCAATCGATAATCGTTTCGCTTTGCGAGAATCGCATCAAATTCGCAAAGACAGGATCGCGAGCAGCGGCCGGAGAACGTAATAATTATAGAATGGGCTGCTAAAGTTAAAATTCTACGACTTGGCTCGTGTTGTGGAATAAATAATTGTTTCACTTTAGCAGAATGGCATCAGAATGATAGGATCACGAACTGTTAGTGAATTATAGAACTAAATGCTTTGGAGATGGAATCCTATTGGGTGAAATTAGCTGAATGAAGCATTTGCCCCTTAAACCTCGCGTTGATTTCTAGAGTTGCTAGAGCCGATTTTCCAATTTTATTTTAAGTTGAATTGAGTTATTGGTAAGCTTTATCGTGTTTTGAAATTAAATGTATTGTTTTGTAACCCCTTAACCGGTTTGCCCGTACGCTGTACGTGCATCGATGTATCGAATTTTGATAGTTGCAAACAAAAAAATTAAATAATTCATAGCAATTATAATTCAATAGTAAAATGACTTCGAATACGTAGATAAGCCAAGTATTCCATGGATTTCCATTTGAATCAAAATAAGAAAATATTCCCAAAATAGGTGTCATCTTATTAGTTAGTAAGGAAAATAAACCGGTTAAGGGGTTAAATAAATAAAACTGACCCGTAGAAAGGTTTCATTCATTCATCTATATATAAGGTTATTTCTTAATCTGATTTAAATCAAAATGTCCTAATTTTTAGTTTAATTTACATCTTCTTACTACTCTGAGGTATTTCTCACAAGCAAAATTAAATAAAGCGTCAAAAAGGGCATCGTCTTGAATGATGAAGAAAAGTCTCAATTTGAGTGCAAATGGTCAACGACGTATGTTTTATTTTCTTTACTATCTAACAAAAAGACACCTTCTATTTTGTCAATATATATTTTTTATTTTGATTCAAATGGAACTCCATCGAATACTTGACTTATCTATGTATTCGAAGTCCTTTTACTATTGAAATATACTTATGAATGGTCTATTTTTTGTTTACAACTATCAAAATTCGATAAATTGATGCACAATCGGCATAAGGCAAACCAGTTAAATGGTTAAAGATACCTAAATTTCCCTTTCCTAAGTCTACATGTGTTAAAGAAATACTTTCAAAATCTTGTTGTAAAACCACTGAAGGGAAAAATGTTATTCTCTATGGCGCTAGTGTTAGGATGTAGACTGATGTGTCGTTGATCACTTTGTATAACTTATGCCACCAGTAATAAAATAAATTTTAGTAACATTTCAAAAATTTGCCCACGCACCTCTTAAAATATACGTGTATTATGGCAAATGTATTCGATCGGTTATAATTAATAATCAATCTCCCTAACCGTAACATATATGTACAGTTAAAGAAGAAATAGACGCTCTTTACAAGACACACCATCAGACCAAGATCTATAAAATTTTTCATATATACACTTTAAAGTGGTGAAGTATGCTGCTAGAATTGAATTTTAAAAATTAGATGATTTTGATGTTTCGTTGCATTAGCTTCAGTAAATATTTTAGCAAAAAAAAAGCCTTAATTTTAAATTATATTCAGTGATATTATTTTAATTTTTGGGACCATTTGAACTGAAACTCAAATCATTTTCATTGGCCTTTCATATTTCATTCCGGATTTTCTTCACTTACAAAACAGAATCCTTCCCTTTTAACTTTTTATATCCGGGCAATTTCCTTTAACAATAAAAAATTGAGAATTCTCAGTGGAATGGGATATTTTCTAAGAATGTCTCAATATTATAAAAATTGTTCATGATGCACTTTGACTATCGTATTTTATTGATAAAGGATTCATTTTTCCTGTAATGTTTGTATTTGGGAATATTTTCTAAAACCTATCTTATTTAGAATTTGAACAATTTATTTCCGTTTGAAAAAGCTCTTTCATATCTAATTTCTAATTGAACACAAGAAATTGGAACATATCCTATCTCCTATGCAAGCAGCGCATCATATTTTGCTTATTAAATTACCATACTTGATACTTGAAAGAAGCAAGATATTGGGATTGGCAGCAACAATGCCTGTTATCCCCGGTTTTCAGATGTAGAGAGCAAAAATGTTAAATCGATAAACACAAAAAATCACACACACCATATCATACTAGTTATCATATCAAAGTGAAAAATGCATTTATAAGCGTTTTTTTTTTCGTGCGACATGATTAATGATAATTTGACTTTGAACAGCCGTATTGTTAACCACTTAACTGTTTTATTTTCTTTACTATCTAATAAGATGACACCTTCTATTTTGGATGTATTTTCTTATTTTGATTCAAATGGAACTCCATCGAATACTTGACTTATCTCCGTATTCGAAATGATTTTACTATTGAATTATAATTGTTACGAATGGTTTATTTTTTTGTTTTATAATTATCAAAATTCGATATACCGATGTACGTAAGGCACACGGGCAAAACAGTTAAGTGGTTAAATATTAAGAACTAATACTGTACTAAATTTCAAATGCGATGCAATAAAATATTACCACCCAACAAATTCAAGAATTCTTACATTTTATAGCAGTTTCTTCAGTAATATCAGTTTTTAACCCCTTCGCATGCAATGACGTGTCTGACACGCGCATTGAATTACTGAATCTTAAGTTTTAACTTTGCGACTAAGCCACATAATTATTTAAACACGCGATAATTAATCCGAAACGTTTTTAACCCATTGACGGCCAGCTACGAGATATCTCGTATTTCGTGCTGCAATTTTAGATTAATTACAAGTGGCCATTTTAGTTAACAATATTTTAAAAAGGTGAAGGGAAAATTTATATGGAGTTAAAAAAACGTATTAATTTTCAATTTTTACTATCAAAATTATAACTTAGACGACAAGATTATCATAATTATATTTATATATATGAATGTATTACATAAATAAAATTTTTTTCATTATTATTGTGGCTGAATATGATAAATTCTAAAACAAGGATCAACGCAAAGTGCTGGCTTCTCGGGGCACTGTGGACAAAAATACCTAGCCTCCTTACGTTTTTTACCTTTCTACAGAATATATAAGTTATTGATACAATATTGTTATGGCATTTACTGCAATTTTTTTTTTTAAAAAAAAGAACACTACGAGGTAATTCGTAAGTGGCCACCAGCAGAAGAATTTTATTCAGCGACGCCAGCTACGATTTATCTCGTAGTGTTACGTAATAAGAATTACTGTAAATGATATTACGATATTATATCAGTAGCTTAATATAATTATATTTTGTAAACTTTCATGTATCCTTCAAAATAAAATCTTGGCACCCTGGGCAAGACGCTCTAAATATGTCTGGCAGTTAATACCTCAAATGCTCCATATGTTACAAAAAAATCAAATTAACAATAAATGTCCAAAATAGGATATGTCATCTAATTATAAAAGTTACATAAATTCAAGGTATTCATAGTTAAAATTTGGCCCCAGAACTGTAGATTTTAAAGGATAGAAGTCGTTTTTAATTGTTGGTTATTGGTACCTCAAGTTTATCGATGTTGTAGCTATTGAGTGATCGCTTTACTTTTTATTGGCATATGTCCATACAAATCTTGTATCAAGATAATCAATGGCATGTTAAAATGGTTTCATTTTACGTTTGATTATTGCTATTGAACGAATAATAAACTTTTCTGAAAAGCATTATTACTTTTAATCATATGAAGATGAAATCAGAAATATTTTATTGGCGTAAAAGTGCATCGCCAAGCTTTTTATTTACTGCCATCCTAACTTTGCCTGTGACTTCGATGATAAAATTAAATTAGAAAAGGTATTTGGAACTGAAATTATCTCTGAAACTAATGATCAGACTATATATATATAAAATATAATATACGGAATCGAGTTCGCGATTACTTCGCGATCGAGTTGTAATATATGCAAATATATCATTATTACCTTCAAATAAAATCTACATTGCAGTCAAATCTCAGGAGTTTCTCTCAAAAGACTAGATATAATTTTCTCAGCGAACTGTTATTTTACTCATTATTTTGATAACTCGATACGAAACTCCAATGCTTTAAATTCCCTACAGATACAAGCTGCTTTGTTAGAATACAAATGTATTTATCTAGAAGAGTTTAGACACGGCTATTCCTTGGGGGGGATGGCATAATCTGCCGTCTCAAATCCTCCAATGGCAGTTATATTTTACTCAGCAAACCCTGCATCCCTCAGGCCACCACCTTGACCAGTGACGTAAACCATAATTCCCAGATGGACACCGCAGCGTTTACTTGTGAGAAACGTATCTCAACATTCCATCTCTCGCGGGCCCAAAGGCAATTTCGCGCTGGTCAGCGCAGACCTCGTCTTTTTCTACCTTCTTCTCCTTAAGACTCGCCATCTAATGAGGTTAAAAAAATAATAATAAAGCTGTTAGAAAAAGCAGAGGAGTCGCTCTTCCCCCGGCGTCTCAGCGTTACCCATGGCAACCGAAGAAAGTGGTGCCCAAAGGTCACACGTTCTTTACTATGAGCGATGAGTCTGATCAATGTAATGAATACCTTTTTAGAAATTTTCCATCCCCGCCGTTTGTGCGGGTGTCTCCATTTTTTAACCTTCACCGGCGGACTAGATGTGACAGATATTTGCTTTAGTCGTCGCACGGAATATTTAAAGAAGGGGTGGATTAATTCTTCGTCTGATTTCGAATGAAAGTGTTTTATTGCTGAAACTTCGCATTTATCTTTGTAGTTTTTTTATGGGGGGGGGATTTTGTTCTTTGATTCGTGAAAGTATTTATTTTTAGAAGGGTGTTTTTTTTTCACTTGCGTGCGTGGATGTTTGTGTATGTCTTTTCGAAAGACGATTCTTTTCTTTGCTTTGTGTTTTAATTCGAGTTTTTGTTCCTTGTGTTTATTTCGATGGAGTTAGTTTCGTTTAGATTCGAACCAAAAGTAAAAAAGGGACTGAAATGGTTTTGTTTATTTCGATCTTTTACGGTAAATATTTATCTTGCTCGCTGCGTTTTTCGGTAAAAGTCTGTTTTAATTAGAAAATGAAAAACGAAATTAAAATCACTTGCCTCATTATATTCTTAAATGCATTAAATTCGTTAAAGCAGTCTGTTTCCTGGCAGCTAAATATCTCGTGAACAATCTTGAATCTTATAAGAACTGGAAATGCTAATTAGATGCAACCGTACAATAAGGAAAGAATTATTATTTTGTGAACTTTGGGTTCACTACTTTGAATGCAACTAATAAAGATTTTTTTGTCATGTAAAATTAAATTAATCTTATAAAATGTACAATATTATTAGAATGTATTACGAATATTTAATATTGTTTTCTTGTGCATATTTCTCATATTTAGAGAGTTTTGTAGATATTTTAAGGAATTCTGAATGAGTGTAAAATCACTCCCCGCGGCCACAAATTTGATGATTTTATTAAAAAAAGTTAAGTTTCTGAAAATAAAAAAATATTATACCAGTATATTTGTTAGGAAACTAAATACGATATCCTTCCAGAAAATTCTGAACTCCGTTGGAAGAACTAAGTGGTGAAACGGTTTTAGGAGTAAATCCTTTTTTGGAGATCATAGGATATTCTCAGTTACGTAGTATAACTCATTCGCTGCCAACCACGAATATACTCGTGGTCGGAAGGGTGTTACCCATTACCAGCACAGATATACTCGTGATACTTTCAATATATTATAACGTATAACTTGTCAAACTTGCAAACTTTTTATGGCCATAAACATAAATATACAAGTGCAAAAACTTGAAAAAAAAAAGCTATAAATAAGTTGTTTTTACAAAAATTCTACTTTATTTAACACATTCGTTGCCAAGTCTAAATTATATGAGGTTATTCCCATTGTCAACCACGGGTATACTCGTAGTTGATTTTTACACATGTAAATGATTATTCATGACAAAATATGTGTATCTATCTTGAAATAATAAAACTTAGATAAACAATAACACTCAAAACAGAAATGGCATTGGGAATAACCTCATACAATTTAGGCCTGGCAGCGAGTGGGTTATGTCCTGCTATTGCTTTGAATTAGCAATTCGTTATTTGTCCGTGTCTTAATTTTTTACAAGAGAGCTCTGCTTTTTTGTTTGTTATATGCCTCTTTTGTATTTTTGTTACCTGTTTTTAGTGTATTTGTTTTAAAGTATGGCATCGTTATCAATTAGTTAGCTTGTTGGAATTTTCTAGTGCATGCCTTTGATAAGATTTCAATAATAAATGTAATTTTTAACTTTGAGAGAATGCAGCATTTGAATTTAATGCATCAGTTTTTTTTAAATGTAATAATAATAAATTTAAAAATAATAATAACTTATTTTTCTATGTTTAAATGATACACTGCTTTCATTTAAAGTACTTTTAACACAAAAGAAAATCTCTAAATTGTAAAACGAAGCATACATACATTGACACCGGATATATTTTTACAAATTCACTTATACATTTGTTTTAAAATTTCTTTAAAAAGACGTATGAAATGGGGAAAATTAAATATATTTTAATAAAAAAGAGAATACATTTTCATCGACAATAATAGCGATTGCTTAATACGTACTTTTCAGTAAAGGAAAAGGCTGCATTACCAGCGAAGAAATATCTATCCATATATAGTCTAGTTTATGCAAATATATGTAGTGCATTTAAAGAATGCTACATTAACAGGGGGGGGGTATTTTCAGGTTATTTTTCTCTCGAAATGAATGCATGACTTTGATTATAAATTGAGACGAGCTGAGAGCGAGGCGGAAATACAATTTCCATTTATTTCGAAAGAGCAACGCCTTTTCCTCGTTATAAATTAGATTCCGAGAGCAATTCTGGATGGACTTGTTTACTGTTCGTTCCTAATTGCGTTAGAAGAGGTAGTGATTGCTACGAGCGCTCTCAAAAAGAATGCCAGGACAACCTTTTAAATTAATCTACTATCTCGGAGGAATGAATTTTTATGCTTTGAAGAGTTAAGGAGAATTTTATTTGGGAATTCCTAGTTTCATGTTGAGAAAAAATATCGCCCGTTGCATGCTTTTTAAGCGCCTTTATTTCGATACAGCATACATAAAATAATAATAGAAAAATTAAAAGCTTTTTTTAATTAAGTGTGAGACTGAGATTTCCAGTAAACAATATAGTTTTGCTCGATGTATGAATATGTTTTATCTACAATTTAATTAATTTTTTATTATGTAATATATTATTGCATTTTTATCCTTTGTGGAGAAAAAAATGAAAAGCAAATTGTAATAGGTAATATGGCATTTTATTTTAATGCATGAAATAAAATAAAAGTATATATTCTATATTTGTTTGCTGAGAATAAATGAATGTTTATTCAAAAGACTGTTTTAACAAATAAATAAATAAATTATAGCATCAATTTAGATTAATAACATTAATTATTGTATTACATTTATTATTATATGAATATTATATAATATCTAGTCAAAATGACGTATGTTTTATAGTTATATTGAGTAAATAATATATATTAGTGTAACATAATAATCTAATAAGATATTTAATCAAAATATTAATCAATTTAGTAATGTACTTTTATTTCATTACTAAATAAAAGCTCATTATGCTATTCGAGCATTTCCCTTACTATTTTAATTAAGATAATAATAAATGTATAAATTTTTTGGAGCTAATGTATCTTTTGATCAAATGGAAAATAATGGCAGGCCATTTCTACACAATATTTTTAAAAGGTCTGTAATGCATAGTTTAATTATAAATGCATAGTTTAATTATACATATCATTTTCCTATCTTTACATTTTTATGATGTCAGAACATGGTGTTGTCTTTGGGATGAGGTTTGTGGCGTCAACAAAAATACATAGGAGAAAAATAAAAATTTTAACCCGTAGGCGAAAAATAAAAATTTTCATCCGTAGGCGAAAAGTAAAAATTTTATTATCTGCACGAGCATCTCAAAAAATCAGATTTTCAATAACCTGATGCCATCCTATTTACAAAAGGTCCAATTCAAAAAAAAAAGTTAATGACTACCGCAAATGAAACCTAGAAAAATGTCATTTTGAGCACGTGATTATATAAAATAGAATAAATAGGAAATGCAATATTTCCTTTAAACAATCAATGCAAGACAAAGTTTTTTTTGGGTCGTTTACAATAACTAAAGTGACTCATTCGATGAAACAATTAAAATGAATAAAAATATCATTTAACTTGCACGAGCACGTGGTGCTTGGCCGTTCAAGCAATGATGTTCTGACATGATACACTGAAATATGCACAGCAGATTTCATTTTAATCTTTATATTATATTATTATGTACTTTCTTAATTCTTATTTCATTTGGAGCACTCATATTTTTTTGTGAATTAAATGTCAATCTAATGAGATATTTGAAGAATAAAATCGATTCATTCGAAGACGTTTTATCAAGTCAGAGCTTAAAAATAAGAGATTCCGTTTCCTAATTGCTTTATTAAACCCCAAAGAAGAGATTTATGATTTTCTAAGAAATTTAATGAAATTTCCCAATTCTCTATTAGAGAATACATAAATCTGGATGAATACCAGTTTAGCATGGCTCAAATATATAGACTTGTGTATTAAGAAATATCTATAAAAACACAGATTTAAATTATTTGTGCATTCTAACCCCTTCTTGCTGAAGATATAAACAACTGATACAAAATTTAAAAAAGTTAAACCTTATTTTTATGTAGTTTGTATTTGATCTTTAATTCCCTTATTGGAATCTACTTGAAGTCACTACGTGACATAGATACAGTCGTCGCAATTTACGGGAGAATCAAAAAAACAACCCAACGCATTTCACTTTTTTTTGAAGATATATTGGGCACACCGAAATATTTTGGAGCATAAAATTAGTATGATTTAAAAAAAGAAGAAAAAAATACCATAAAGATTATTAAAAAAAGATATAATTTTTCGTTCGTAATTCCGTCAAGTTATCAGCCTTGCTATTTTAATTATTGAGCATGTGCTTCGTTTATTAAGTATACGAACCTTTCTAATAGAGGCCCGTCCTTTGACATCTTAGCTTTATTAAAAACTTAACAGCTTGACATACAAATTTATTCAACTTTCTATTTAGATTATTCATCCTATTTTGGCCATTTATTGTTAATTTGATTTTTTTAGTAACATATGGAGCATTTGAGCTATTAACACGTTTCATATTGATTTTTTTTTGTATTTAAATACTTAATTCTGTGGCTTAATTGCAGACTTGAAAATAAAAATTCAGTAATTCGATGCGCGTGTCAGATACGTCATTGTATGTGAAGGGGTTAAACACCTAGTTCAACTATCCTACTTTTTCACGATGTTATAACTTCATATATTTTTTTATTCTTCTTATAAATTTCACAAATAATTAATAGGATTTTTCATTAGCTTTGATTAATAGAAGAATATTATACTATTCAATATTTGATAAATCAATGAAAACTATTTCAGTTTCGGAGCAACTAGCATTAATATCTAAAATTTTGGAAAATTTGCCCGACTATTAAGTTAGTATCAATTTTCAAATAACATAAAAATCATTTTTGCGTTGTTGTATTTTGTGAAGTTATGGTGTTGAAAATATCAACATTTCGCTTAATTTTTAATTAAAATTTCAAAAAAGTTACTCCATGTTGCCCATTTTTATTCTTTAAATAATCATTAACCAGATTTTTTAACTTTGGATTTAAAATATCTTGCCTATAGAGCGCTAACACATAACTTTATTATTACTTGAAATTAACCAATAAATAGTATGACCAATATAGACACTAAAACGAATGTGTCAAATTCCCATCATTCCATGCTGCATGTGACACCAACACTTTTAAGACGCGCAGTAAGGTTTAAAATGAAGTCGTTATGATGCATTTAATTCAAAATGAGTTCAGTCCTTAAAGTTTTGTTGTTTAAACAAGGTTGTCCTTTGATGAATAGATAATTAAATATAAATAAAATTCTTAGGTAATGAAGTTGGATAATCTATCATAGTATAAAATGAAGTCTCCTGAAATCGTCTGCATGTTGGAACCACAAAAACTCGGGAAATAGTTAACGGATATTGGAGATATTTCTACCATTTTGTAGGGCATTTATTGGGAAATGTTTTAGTATATTAAACTCATATCAAAATAAAAAGGAGTTTTATAATTGCGATTTTAATTTCTCCGTGCATGCGCCAAAGCCACAAACTGCGCATGTGCGAATAGCAAGCGCTGTTTTATGCGTATGCGATACATTTCTTTGCTTACATCTGATTTTAAACAGCGATTCATATTTCATTATGGCGAAAAGATGGAAATCCAACCTCGAAATGATCGCCTGTTTTTTTTTGTTCGGACATATCATATTTTTACCTTCATAACGGTCTAAATATTTCTGAATTTGTGCTGTAAAATTTTTTGTAGCTGTTTTTGATCTTTTCTACATATATTTTTTGTTTGTTTTATGTTGCTTAACATACCCATGCCAAACCGAGTAAAGGCTAGATTTAAGTTTAAAGCTATTTTTTTTTCTTGGATACTGTACAGCGGTACTGCAAGTTATTTTATAAATTTCCATGAATTTTAAATGATTTCATAATTAACATGAAGGACGCAATGTATTATTTTAGCCTCTTGCTTTTCGATAAAAATTTTCATATTTGGGGCATAAGAGTATCTTCGCTCCTTTTTATTTCTTTTTGCGTCCTTGAAAGAGTATTTTGGCGAAATTTTAATAAACGCAATTAAGGCTCATTCTGAAATTTGTATTCCAACCTTCGCTGTGTAAAATTCTCCGCCGGCTCTACCTCCTACGCAGTGATAATCTTTCCAGAGAATGGATGTCGAGTGTCAAAATGATTGCCTCCCGGAGTGATAGATCGGTTTAAAATTATCGCCGCATCACTCCTCCCCTGCAAATTAGTGTTCCGAATAAACAACCTTCACACCTTTTGTAACGAGCGGACGGATTTTAATTTGATGGATAAAGACAGTCTCGGATATAATTACGCTGCTTTGTAGGTGATTAACACATCAATATCAATTTATCTAAAAAGAAAACTGGATTGTAGTTTCTTTGTTGGGAGTGAATAATCTGTTTTGTGCATTTTTAAATTAAAACTCATTAAAAATTACGGAACAATGTACGTTCTTTGAAGGACGTTGAGAAATATTTCTTCGCTGTTATTTGCTCACTACCAAAACTTTTTGCTGTTTCTGATTTAATGATGTAGTTCAATTTTTTCGGTAGTTATTGTTATGGTACAAAATAACTTTTTTTCATACAAGTAATATGTAAATAAAATTGCCGTATTAGAACTCCCAGTACGACACAATTGCAGCATAATACAGTTTATTTTTAGGCTCGGTTTTTTTTTAATTTGCTCTTATTTACGAAAACATCCATTCAAATGTGTGGTACGTCATAGGCAGACCCTCCGACCCACCCTAAGGCACACGAATTTAAGCTATAAGGCTGAATGACCGGACCGCCTCAACAGCAACCCTGACGGGAACTTGGGTTGAGTCCTAAGGGGCATCACTGGCCACAGTAGAACCCTCCCCATAGGAAGTACATCCAGTACTTCCTATGGGAACGCCATCGATGGGAAGAGCCTACCCCAACCTAGTAGTGTACCCTCTAGGATGACGGGATCCAAACACCATACCGGAAGCATCTCAATTACTAGTGCCCCCCCCTGGCAGGAGCAAATGTATGATATATGTATTAGAAAATTGTTCATTACACAGCTATTATATATATATATATATATATATATATATATATTTGTTTTTTTTATTTATTTTATATATATATATATAAATAATATATAAAAATAAATCTAGAAACTAAAGTAACAAAAAATATTATTGTGAAAACGATTTGAAAAAATTTAAATTTTTAAAAAAATTAATGAGCAGAAACAAGAGATATAACTGAAGTTTATGATAAAAAAATTATGAAAATACGTTTTGAAGAATGAGATTAATGTTGTGCCACATAAGGATTTTCGAGTAATGATATATTTTGAATTATTGTATGGCAATTGATAATTTTAAATTTATTAATACTTGCATTGGTATGGAGTAAATAATAAATACGTTTATTTTTGTATATCTAAATAAAGTTGTAATTAAAAATAAATTTTTTAAAAGTGATGCGAGAAATAAAAAAATATCTATTATAAAACTGAAACGAAAGAATAAATTATTTTTTTTTTAAAGAAATTCGATTTAAAACTTTTATTCCTTAGCCGTAGTTTATCGCCATTCTTCTAAAACAATTTTAATGTTAAAAACGTTATTGCATGAGATAGTTTGGTATAGTTTTATAATATTTTTAATGTTTTGGATTTCAGAATATTCAATTGCATTTTATTAAGCGGAAATTACTCTAATATCTAGACTTAGTATCAAAATTACTCGGCATTATCGATACTTTTATGAAAACTAGAGAAAAATGTTCCCGATTTCTAATTTCTCATGATTAAAACATATAGAAAAAGAAATCTACGATTGCAAATTTCAAGTTATGTTATGTGTTTCAAGTTATTAATATTTTAAAGTCATTATTTGTCTTAATTAATTATGTCATTCAGTAGTTTAAACCAGTTTGAAAAAGCAATTCTTGTAAAAGCAGGTCAACCTTTTAGAAACACATCTGCTTTCAAAGAAACATACATAATAATAATGCAATATAGGTAAAAGCAGAAAAAAAATGCGATTAAAAGTTGTTGAAGAATATTGCCTTGTATGTTCATAGAATAAGCAATTTCGAGCTTCGATTGTTCTTTGCCTTCAATTATTTAAAACCCCATAGCGAAAACATCATGTTCTTACATGATAAGAAATGTTGAAACTTTAAAAAATTCGACTTTGAAATTGGAAGTACATTAAATTTCCAAACTTTAATGTGTCTGAAAAATACCATTTTTAAAATTATATTTATCGGTGTGCATCATCATTCAAAAACGCGATAAACAAGCTTTGAATAGCTAAGCTAATTTTGAAATGGTCCAAAAATTCATATCGATCCATTTATTCTTTTCATTATGCGTTGGAATTAAATATTAAGAGTACCCTATCATATCAGTTTATGATGGGAAATTTTTAATTTTAAAGGTTTTTCTAAAAGGTTTAATTTTAAAGGTTGCTCACAAAATTTGTTAAATTATAGACCGAAATTGTTTATTAGAAGCCAAGTAAAAAATAAATAACATTATAGACATACTGGTCTATTATATTCTTTAGTTTTCTATAATATTCGTAATAAGTGTAATAATATTCGTAATAAGTATATGTATTCTATAATATTCTTAATGAGTAACATACCCGTTATACATGATGAATGTCAATAAAATCAAAACCACCATAATCTAATAAATCTTATACTATAATACGAGGAATGGTTGTCAAGTCGAAAATCGCCCCAGAATTAATAAACTCCGGTAAACTTGGGGGTCTGGGGTTTTTGGCCATGAGGAATCGATTGGCGCCGGTTTTGAAGCGCTACGGTTGAGCAGTTCGGAGTTACAGATAGGATATTTTCAAACTTTATTAGTACGCCATGATGGCTACTTAAATTTTCAAGTGGTAACGTGCTGCCATCTATAGCCAATATGCCATCTATATCAATATTCATGTATATATATTTTTTTTTCATTTCACGCAGACACGTGATGAAAATTGCATTTTTATATGTTTAATGCGCAATAATAATTTATTTTTTTAAATTTGAGTTTTTGTCCATCTGATGGCAACATATTAATAAGATAATTTTTTCCCTTTTACTCGTAACGCATGCTTGGAGCGTAAGTTTTAATTTTATCTTATACTATAATACGAGGAATGGTTGCCAAGTCGGAAATCGCCCCACATTTCCAACATTTCAATATTCATCAGAAAAAAATAAGGATAACTTTGATATTTTTACTAAATACGGCATGTATTGTTTTGATAAGTCACAATTGAAAATTTAAATATTCGAGTTAGCTTCGATACCTGTTTTCTCCGAGCGGAGCTCGGTCACCTGCTGGTAGCTTTAAAAACGAAGTAGTATTTATTTTGCACTTTTTATTTATCGTTTGCACTTGAAGAACAACAGAGGATAAAAATGAAAACTAATAAGGGAAAATGAAAAGGCATTAAAGAAAATAGCGAGAGCTACTTAATTATATATTATTATTTAAATGATGTCTTTAAAATTTTAAATGACGTGAACATCATTTTGACGCCTTTTTTTCATTCAAATTTTGCTCCTTGCGGTATCAACAAAGCTGTAAAACATCCCCCAGTGGAATTTTCGCTAATGAGGGGGGGGGGAGTTTTACTCGTTATTTGATAAACAACGAATTAATAATAAATTAGTGAAAATATTTTGATCCTTTTTTTTAAAAAAAAATTTTAAAAAGAAAATGCAATTAGACTAGTGGATTTCTGAATTTTAAATTTAATTCTTGAAAATTTAAAGACAGAGAAGAAATTTTAAAAATAAATAAATAATGCGAGAAGGTGCTGTAACAAATTTTTTTAGAACATTTTATTTTTCTCTTTAACGCTGCATGGATTTTTCAAAGTAATCCTTTGGAATGATGCTATTTGTAAATGTATGCAAAATTTATTTAAAACATTTAATTAAAAAAATTTCCGAATTATTAAAAAGGAATTTATAAAGATATATTTTTTCATCCGTTTATTTAGAAAGAAATTTTTTGAATAATTGCATATAATTGAAAAAAAAAGTTAGACTGTCTGACGCAAAAATGTTAGTTCTTATTCCTGAATTATTTTTTAAAGAGACTAATTTTTAGAAAATTCCTAAAATTCAATAAATTATGTGATATTTACAAAAAAAAAAAATTCTTTAGAAAATCTTTTAAACATTTTTTTTAAGAAACCTTAATATTTTATAAATTTTTGATGCTATTAACAATGCATGCAAACAAGAATCATGCATAGTATTCAATAAAAATATATTATTCAGTAAATCTTAAAATTCGAGCATCGAGATACATTATATCATCATTATGACTACTTGTGGGCTAAACTTCATAATTAAGGGTGAAAATAATTATCAGACAGACGCAACGCACTTCCTTTTATAAGATTTAATGTAGTACAAATGATAAAAACGAATGTTAATATAAAGATTAAAATGAAATCTGCTATGCATATTTCAATGTATCATGTCAAAACATCATTTCTTGAGCGGCCAAGCACCTCGTGCTCGTGCGAGTTAAATTATATTTTTATTCATTTTAATTGTTTCATTGAATGAATCACTTTAGTATTGAAAAGGATCCAAAAACTTTGTCTCGCATTGATTGTTTAAAAAAATATCACATTTCCTATTCATTTCATATAATCACGTGCTCAAAATGACATTTTTCTAGATTTTATTTGTAGTAGTAATTGACTTATTTTTTTAATCGCAGCTTTTGTAAATGCAATGGCAACGCACTATTAAAAGCTGATTTTTAGAGATGCTCGAGCAGAATAAACTTTATCTTTCGCCTACGGACTTTTGTTGATGCCTTAAAACTCTTCCACAAAATAAGATTATGTTCTGACATGATAACATTAGGTGTTAAATTCAGTTTAATTTGAACAGTAATCACTTTAGAATTGCAAACGATCATAAAAACTGTGCCTCGCATTTATTGTTTAAAAAATATCCCATTTCCTATTTATTCCCTTTTATATAATCACGTGCTCAAAAAGACATTTTTCTAGGTCTTATTTGATGTAGTCATTAACTTTTTTTTAAAAAAATCAGAGCTTTTGTGGATGTGATGACAACGCGTTATTAAAAGTTGATTTTTTGAGATGCTCGTGGATATTATAAAATTTCTATTTTTCGCCTACGGATTTGTTTTGACGCCGAAAACCTCATCCCAAAAAACTCATGTTCTGACATGATAGCAAAAGTATTAAAATATCTATGTAATGATTGTTTTTAAATATTTCAAAAAAACATAAAAACGATGTTTGTTTCGATACCCTCGAATATTTAATCATAGTTGTATGAACTCGTATTAACTGCATCGCGAGGTTCTTTCCAAAGTTCTTACTTTGTTATTTGTGGAACAAAACGAAAACTAATAGCTACGCAGTCCATTTAGGAAAAATATGGGATTGGGAATGATCAAATAATGGATGCGATAAATCACTGGCAGAGCTCGCCTTTTTACCGTTGCTGTTTGTTATTTTCCTCGTCTCCCAACCAAAGATCGATGATTTTGCTTCGAATAGAAAAGTTACGATCCTCAGTTTTTTTTTCAAAAGTATTCTCATAAATTGAATTTTTTCTTTGTTTTAGAATAGATTTCGTCGTAAAAATTCAACGAAATATTTCTTTTTCTTTCACTTTTATAGATAGATACGTTGTTTGTGATAGAGAACTTCTTTTTCTT
This sequence comes from Argiope argentata, assembly GCA_026289955.1. Taxonomy (NCBI): domain Eukaryota; kingdom Metazoa; phylum Arthropoda; class Arachnida; order Araneae; family Araneidae; genus Argiope; species Argiope argentata. Next base: position 2,849,862 of record JAOUZG010026507.1, on the reverse strand, counting down.
CATCATTGTTGAACATGAATGTCCCGATGTTTTATTAATTTGTGGTAAGTGAACAAATAAACATATATCACAGACTTTAAAGATGGCAACGTATATCACCTTTCGGAAAAATATTAAAAGCGTAACACAGAAAGCAAGGACAGTTTTTCATTTTCTTGTAGTTGAAGTAAAAAATTTCAACAACTTAACTATGACTGTAACTATCACCATTACTAGTATTTAAATATAGAGGGAATGGAATATATTTGCTTATTTAAACCATAAAGGAATGGTTAAAGAATGAAATCTAGTAAACCTACGAAAAAATTTGAAAATTGCCACCGGCAAGTTTTCATCTTTCTGCAAACATTGAGATAAATTTAGTGCGTTTACAGCATTAAAAAACGTTTTAGATTTTATTATATCAAATGAAATGAATCTCTTTCTAACAATGTTTAAAAAAAGGAAATTTTTTTCCGGCTTTTTTTCTCAAATCAACAAAAATCTTTTTGTTTGAATAATATATAAAAAAAATTTAAAAATGAATAATTTATGTTAAATTTATCTGCATATATAATTATTTTGTAAAAGCTGTGATGACTAGGGCTTGGCTTTAGAGCTGAAGAATTTCATGTTCAAAACCCGTTTTTACTATTCCGCCATATTTGTAAATTTGGGTGGGAGCAAAAATTTAAAAAAAAAAAGTAGAGCAAGCTCAAGTTTCATTTTCTTTATTTGATGTAGAGGCTGATTCAGAATTAAAAGCTCTATCCCAAAATAGTTCTAATATTCTTTCAAAACTAGATTTTAGTACAACAAAATTTATTTTGCCCATATTCTGCAAATTAAATTAATTTACTTCATAGTCACATGACAGACATGATAGAGCACTGTTATCTTACTTGTTCTTTATTACTGTGTTGTTTATGTCTGTACATTTTCTTTTCTTACAAAACTGGCATTAATCACAAAATTCAAATATTGAGTAGAACGTTTTCAGCAAATTAACATGTATTTAAAGGTACAGAAGCCTTTTCTGTGGTTATTCTTTTACCCGGGCCCCAGGAAGTGCTGATTTCATCAAAGTTGTTGCGAATTAAAAAATGCTTCATTCAAATTACTTCAGATTTTTAAATAAAATTTTTTGCATTCTTTAATGGCAATTACCTTCCTAAAAATTCTTTTAAAATGATTTAAACCCACCCTATTTTCAATCTGAAGCATGTTGTATACCGATTATATCTTTTGCTTTCATTTTTTTAAAAGATCTCCTTTGCTATTTTGAAGGAATTGAAAAACATTGGTTTGCCCTTAGTTTTTTTAATTGTCCATTTAGAAACATATGCGCTAAGTAATTTCATATTGTTGAGGCCAGTTATTTCATGCATTGATTTGATTTTGCCTTTCATTATCGTAATTATGGAAAAACTTATTCCTCACGCAATACTTTTAGTCACCCAGTGAAGAACACGCTTATCAAGCTTTTTCAAGATCTCCAGCCTTATTGAATTTGATGTCAATCGGCGCATATACTATACATCTTTAACCCTTTCCGGTCCGATGGCGAGTGTGACTCGACATTCAAAACTGTGCATCATTTTGACGTTTCATTTATTTATTTTTCAAATTTAACTGTTAAAAACGCCTACATAATGGTCAAGAGATGTAGATTGATGTTTCAAAAAAATTCGACTAAAAAGAATTGTATATATTTATTTTTCATAACAATAAACAAATTTTTGTATGAGGTGAATAATTTTGCATATAATTTTTCGGACTTCAGGGAGTTAAATGATATTAAAATTTTTCTCTCGGATTTCAAATGTTTCATTTCGAACCTACTTTAGGGAGGATTTAACATCACTCGTCTTCAATGAGCTATATGAACACAATATTTCGTAAAAATCATGCATGTCATTCAGAAAGGATTCTGGAGACAAATATACAGGGTATTCATTTTAATCGTGGCCTAATAACTTATTTCTAAATCACTAGAGATATACATATGGTTCCAGTTGAAAATTTTTTCCTTATAGCTAACACGGGGATTAGAATCAAAAGTAGTACGTATTAAAACGTTCATTTACACTAGATTTACAGATGTTGATTACATACCGATTTTTACTGAAATAAACCAATTTGATTCATACAAGAAAATTGAAGTTTTTTGCAAAGAAAATAGTTTCAAATCAATTTAAATAAAATGTCTATTATCAAAAAATGCATGGAAAACATTTTTTAATAAAAAAACTCTGTTTTTGAAACACATTTTCCGCAAACATTTCTATTACATTTAGCACAATGGTTTGTACATCTGTTTCTTTTGCATGATTGTTGAACTTGACAATTCTTCCGTGCGTCAGTAGCATAAATTTCTGCCACTGGAATTGTGTATGCGAGACCAATTATGTATGCGATGCCAAATGAGAAGAGAAACGGAATCACGTGCGACTTGACTGTTGCCCAGACCTGATAGGACCAATAAATTTCATGTTATGCGATGAATTGTTAAACCATTCTATGACTCAAATTGGCTCACAACCGTGAAAATAGGTACACCACATTCGATAATGCTAAATGAAGGGGTCTGCAGGGAAGAGGAATGAACGTTTACATATATTTCATTACTTAACTAAAGTATGTTTATAAGAAGTAATATTAAAGTTATATAATATAAAAGAATTTTAAAAGAGGTACATAACGAATTGCCATTTCCATTATTAAATTAGAAAGATAAACAAATGTATTAAGAGAGCGCGAATGCTGCTATTCCTAAAGACATAGTGGAACATAGATGAATAATAATAATAATAAAACAGAAGAAACATGAGATAAAAAATATATAAAAGTGAAAAAGGAGAAATTCGATTTTGAAATTTGGAATTTTTCGGGTCACAGAAGAGTTAATTTTTTAGACAACAGTCTACTTCTTTACAGAAAAAAAATTCCACTTTTTATTGGAATCCTTTCCTGATGGTGACCCTTGAGAAAATCATATATATAAAAGTGCTCACATTTTTAATGAGTCAAATTGCTTTATTGTAAATGTATACTGTTTACCGACGAATTCTAAACCCTCCGTGGTTTTATTCATGCGTTATAATTGGATTATTTAGTCAAAATAGGGTCAGAGGGAAGAAGAGAGTGCATGTTCACGTTTAAAAATAAAATAAAGATTCTCAAAAATAAATGTAATGAATTTCGAATTAAAATAATGCTGTCAGAAATGACACTAAACTTCCATACACGTGAGGAAAAAAGAAATACAGTAAAAAATATATATAATGTGACGGAAACCAAGATCAAAGAATGAAGAAGAACTTTGAAAATATATATTCATTAAACCTGATTTCAACATTCAGCGAGATAACGACATCTTGCCAGAAAACAACTATCAAAGAAGGACTAGGTCCCTTTTACTGAAGGACTCTTTTTTTTCTCTACCAAACATTTAAATATATATTGATTTTATTTTAGAGTTGATATAAATAGTTTTAATTAACAAATTTTTATGAATTCAAATAGAAAAATTCTTAATTTGTAGATCATTTTCTAAAAAGTTGGTTCCTATGAGTCGCCTATAAAAATGCACCGAACTGAAATTTAAAGGTAATTCAAAATAGTTTTAAAATCGACAACTTTTCTTAACACAATCTGAATAATATTTACTTATAACGAATATTATTTTATATTATAAATAACTATAACTTTTAGAATTATAAAACAACACAATACAAAGTTTGCAAAAATAATTAATTAGTAAGGTTAATAGAAAGATGTTCGAAAATTAATTTAAACAATGCTCGATTTTAATTTGAATAATTTCGATTGTATATTTTTTATAATTAAATTAAAATACAAAACTACATTCAAATCACCTCAAGAACTCGCGACACATTAAAATTGCAGAGCCCTTAGGCAATTGCCTACAATCCGAATCTGCTCAAGGATTGGAGGATAATTTGATCCATCCGAAGAAAAGCTGACCAATCATAAAACAAATGGCTTCGATCTCCGGCTGATTATTCAACTTTTAAGACCGAGTCGAGTTGAGGGGACATAGAAACCGAGGAATTCCGGACCGAAGAAATCGTTAAATACCTTTCTGATAAGATTCTGGATGAAAATTGTGGTTGAAGTAGTGGTGTCTGAGGAATTTCCATTTGATCGGCAGGGCACTCGTGAATGACTTCATTAGGTCGTTATCGGGGCGTCTCGGAGGGTTTCGATAGAGATCGATGGCCGTCTGCTTCGAGGCCATGCCACCCTCCCCCCCTTCGAACATCGACGAGTCAGCCATCCCACAGGAAGGAATGTTATGGCTGGAACATCCCCTGGTTGTTGATCCGTGGTTCCCTCATTTTGGAAATCGACATTGCGTTTAGTTCGAAAGGAATTGCATTTGGGAGCAGGGCGAGCATATTGAGAAGATTTTACTAATTTGTATTGATCTATATTAAAATTTGTGTACACAAGTGAAGTTGAAATTAATCCAATAAAATTTTCATGCTAAGATGGAGAATTACTTCAAAAATGTATAGTCGGGAATCTTTTAAAATGCAGCCAAGTCAGAATAAAAAGAAAACTTGTTAATATGTTTTTACTGAGGAGTAATGCAATCTAGTGACCCGTTTAACAGTTGTTACTACCTTAATTTATTATGTGAGAACATGATGTTGTTTTTGGGATGAGGCTTCAACAAAAAATCCGTTGACGAAAAATAAAAAAATTGTTATCTGCACGAGCATCCCAAAAAATCAGCTTTTAATAACGCGTTGAAATTGCATTTACAAAAACTCTGATTAAAAAATTAAGTTAATGACTACAGAAAATAAAACCTAGAAAAATGTCATTTTGAGCACGTCATTATATAAAATGAAATGAAATGAATAAGAAATGTGATATTTTTTCAAACTATCAATGTGAGATAAAGTCTTTTTGGATCGTTTGCCATACTAAAGTGACTCATTCGATGAAACCATTAAAATGAATAAAAATATAATTAAACTTGCACGAGCCCGTGGTGCTTGGCCGTTCAAGAAATTTTGTTCTGACATGATACATTGAAACATGCATAGCAAATTTAATTTTAATCTTTTTTGTATTGATTTATAAAAAAATTTGTACACAAGTAAAGTTGAACATTAATCCAAGAAAATTTCATACTAAAATACTTCAAAATGTATAGTCGGAAACCTTTTAAAATGAAGCCAAACCAGAATAAAAAGAAAACTAATTAATATGTTCTTGTTGAGCATTAATGCAATTTAGTGGCTCATTTTAAAGTTGTTACTACCTTAATTTATATATATTTTCCATTGAGTATTCCATTTATAATGAGGTAAAGAATATTGTAAACTTGACCTGATGACTGTTTTGACCTCTTCTGGCTAAGATGGGCTTCTAAATTGTGTCACAAAAATTTAGCAATGACCAAGTATACTCTTCCAACACACAATATGTATAATATAAAATTATGTTGTAATGGAATTGCCTTTATTTTTTATAACAATAATGACCTTTTTTTCCTTGAATTAACATACATCTTTTGTATATGAATGAAAAGAAACACATAAGAATTAATTTATCATGCCAGAACATGTTAATTTGGAAATGAGGTTTGTGGCGTAAACAAAAATCCGTACACAAAAAATAAAAATATCTTTTGGCGAAAAATATTTTATTACCTGCAAGAGCATCAAAAAAAAATCAGCTTTTGTTAACATGTTGCCATTGCATTTACAAAAGATCTTATTTAAAAAATGATTTAATGACCACAGCAAATAAAACCTAGAAAAATATTATTTTGAGCACGCTATTGTATGAAATGAAATAAATACGAAATGTGATATTTTTTTAAAACAATAAATGCGATACAAAGTTTTTTGCATCTTTTGAAGTACTAAAGTGACTCATTCAGTGAAACAATTAAAATGAATAAAAATAGAATTTAACTTGCACGTGGTGCTTGGCCGTTCAAGAAATGATGTTCTGGCATGATACATTGAAATAGGCATTGCAGATTTCATTTTAATCTTTTTTTTAATTTGCTGTTAGAAAATTTAATTGAGTAACTGAGTACTGAATTGTATTGAATGAGCATGTCCAAAAGCATAATAACCTTTTATTTGTGCCTTTGATTTCGACTGAGCTTCAAAATATTTTAAACATCTTAAAATGTACGTATATGATTGAATTTTTACTGAAGTTATAATTCAAACTGCAAATCATCACCGCTTATTATTCTTGACAACTAAATTCGTCACAATGCAAAATGTTGTATTTTATACATGACGAATATACTCGTAAAAAACAGTTAACTGGTTAACAGCTATTATGCTTGATACAATTATTTATACAATTGATACAATTATTTACGATATTAAGGCACCTTTTTTAAAGCAAATTTGAGTGATATAAAAAAAACTAAGTTCTTTAGCTTATTTTTTATTTTTTTCTCCAATTAGACATCTAAATATTTTTAGTATGCATCTAAAAGTGACCATTTAAAAGAACAGAAAAAAAAAAGAACAAGCTAGGGTATTTTTTTTTATTTAAAAAGGTATTTTCTTGACAAGAAACCCCCATGTATATCTATAATGGGTATCGCCCATATATAATATATACTGCATATATAAAATGATACGCACAGTTTTTTCTCGATATTTAAATGATTTTTAAAAAAAAAACGAGAACACATGAACATATTTTTCTTTCTACTTTGTCACTATTTAGTAGCAAATCTGGATATGTGCAGTCATTTCGTATGTAAAAGCCAAAAATCGAATTATAATAAATACATAAAAAATACAAGCTAATTCAAATCTCTAAATTAGGCTTAAAATCTATGCATTTGATAAATAATTCATGTAATAAATTAATGCAACATTTTAAAATGAATTTTTATCGCTCAATCTTTAAAGTATTCTTTCTTTCTTGTAATAAATAAATGCTTTTATTTCATAAAACCTTAAAAGAATTTTTTCAGAATTACGTAGTATCAAAATTTATGCTTGAGTTCTGAAATTATATGCCTCCAGGTCCCATACCACAAAGTTGCTCATATTATCGGATTTGTTATACATTATGTCTCTCATGGGTCATGCCTTCTTCCCCTGGTGCCAAGTACAAGAACTACCTCAAAATTCCCCTCACGTAGATTTTAAACGGCGTTTTAACTAAACTATGGAAAATAAAACTTCTTTAGGGAGAAAGTTTGCTGCATTTCGCCGTCAATTGAAGGTTTTATGAGAGCTTTATTATGGTCATGACAGGGGTTTATTATAATTTTCTATCACTGTTCATACGACTTGGAATAATGGTGTATCCATCGTCAATATATAAAACTTTCAAAGAAATGCCAAGGCTAAAATAAGTTTTATGTTGGATAGTGTATCTCATTATTAAACCATTCATTAGTTGATTGAGTGGAATTGAATGGTGCAAAAGCCATACTTGGTCACATACCATACATCAGAGAAGGATATATATATATATATATATATATATATATATATATATATATATAT
>JAOUZG010026507.1:2825235-2841954 GCA_026289955.1 Argiope argentata | reverse complement strand
TTTTACAAAAAAAATCGCAAGGCCTTCTTTAAACTACAAGGTAAATAAAAAAAAATTCTTGCAATTATTAATTACCCAAAAGAACATGACATACAAACAGCGTAGCCTATTGTTAGTCCTCGAAGTAATCCCCATCGGCATCCAGCACCTTCTGCCAACGTGTCTCCAGTTGTCCAATCCCCCTGCGGTAAAACTCGGGGGTGTGGGACGCAAAGAAGTCCGTGAGAGCTTGGCGCGCGTTTGCTTCTTTGAAGGATTTACCCCGAAGATGACTGTCCAGGGAAAGGGTAGTAATCTGATGGTGCAAGGCCAGGTGAGCAAGGAGGATGGCACAAAATTTCCCAACCAAGTCGCTGTATCGTATTCCTGGCCATCCACGCGACAGGCGGTCTCGCGTTATCATGCAATAACAGTACATCCTCCGAATTACCAGTGCTGGCTCCTTTTGATGCAATGCCTGTTGTACACGCTCCAATTGCTGCGAGTACAGCTCCCCAGTGACCGTTTGGCCCGTTGGTAAGCCTATGGTCGTCCTGTTCGAGCTTTATCACAGAGGGACAAATCTCCCGACCTGAGTTTTGAAACCAATGCCTTTCCGTACGTTCATTGACAGCACTATCCCCAAACGCTTGACATATTCGGCGACTTGATGCAGCGGCTGATAAGCCCACTTTGAAGTCGTGAAGTAAACAACCCCGAACGAGCTCCTTCGATGCATCCATTTCGTTCCGCTACTGTACGAGTTCCGATTGATGAATGTGAGCAGCGGACCTGCGTTTACAACAACTGATATTCCCTACTCTCGACTGATGGTTTCTCAATCACGTCATATACGAATTTGCTTACTTATTCTCATTTCTTTCAATAAAAACGAGCAAACAACAAGAACTTTTTTGTTTACCTTCTATTACCAAGTTTGATATTTCGTCCAGTAGTTTTCATTTCATGACCATTTCAGATTCGAACTTTAATAGTAACCGCCCTGTATTTCGATTTCACACCCATAGTAGATGATCTTTGACAGAATTGATGATTAATCCTGTCATATCTAAACGTTAACTTAACTAAATTCATTTATGATCAAGTTTAGAGTGTTATAAAATATATTGGCAAATTAAACTTAGTAATCTGAGAATGCATTAGATCGAAATTTTAAACACCCCCTTCTGTCAAAACACTTTCTTTAAATTCCCTAAAAAACATACTGTCCCAAGGACTACCGGAAATTGTCCCACAAACCTAATCATCCGTAATCGACTAAAACGCTTAAACTATGGTAAACTTGATGGACCGCATAGAAAACGATTTCGGGGGACAGGAAACGTTCTTTTGTTATTTATGGACCCGGTGACCTTTTAAAGTTCCAATTGGGACTCCCCCAACTTCCCCAAAGACCGACCAGGACATCTCGAGAGGTTTCCGCCTCATCACGTTCTCCACTTACAACTCCCCCAAGTCAACGTGAAGGCTCCATGTTGCGGCAATCACTTAGAAGACCCCTCCCTCCACCCTCGGAGCACCCCTACCTTGATGGATCTGTATCCAATCGATCGATTCGTCTTTTCGCTCAAGAAATGGCGATGAATTTTATTCTCATATTTTTTTTCCGTCCTCGCTTCCTTTTTAATGCGATGACCTTAAAGGCTTTACGATCTAGAGTCATCGGAAACGGTAATCTAATGCAGTCGACAATTGTGTGAAATGAATTCGTGTGTTGCAGGTATGTTATGGCAACCATCATTATGAATGACTTCTAATTTTCTTTTCTCTTTTGATGTTTTAACTTTTAGTTTAGCTGTACAAAGGATATGATTTAGGACCTATATTTTGCGATCTAAAAAAAGTCTGACGTAATAGTCGATTTGGGGGAAATAATTCATTCAATTATAAGTTATGGTATAACATCTCTTATTATGAACATATGTATCTACATTTTTTTGTCTTCTCTTCATGTTGCCATTTGTAGCAATATGTGCAGCAACTTTGCTGTGTAATCAATTGCATTGAAATGTCTGTGAAATGGATTTGTGGTAAGGATTTATAGGAAAACATGTTGTTACCAATAATCTATTCTCATACTTTTATGCTTTTTCCTTTTCTCATTCGTTGACTTGCACAGTACACGCTAAGCGTGATTAATTTTTATTCTAACGCTTTGAAAAATGAATTATTTTACTTGAGTGATATGAACTGGAAGTGGCTCTGAAACGAACTGTCAGTGATTAATTATTATGCAAGACTTTTATAACTAGTGGTTTTAGTTTCATGTTAGACCTGAAAATTAAAATGAAAGTTTCGGAAAATACAAGAATTGTGCCGATTTTAATATTTACAGCTGAGATCTGAAGATCCTTCTAGAAAATTCCATTTCCCTTCATTAGTATATAAAAGATGAAATAATCACACAAGGATTATGGATAAAAGGCACTTATATGCATGCACATGCATTGTTCAAAAACCATCTACAACAACCTTTTTATTCAGTAAAAAAGGTAAAGTTTTTAAAACTACACGCATGCTACTGTTGATAGATGTTGACTGCTACAGATATGATCTTAGGAAATAAATTCTTGAGATTTCTTATACTTAGTCATTGATAGGCTGGTATTATCATAAAATGTCAAAAATTGATTGAAAAATTAAATAAAAATTTATTCTTATGATATGGGGAAATGATACGTCTAAATACGGCTTCTTTATAATGATATGGATAAAAGTGGGTTTCATCAGAGTTTGCGAAGATAATATAAATCTTCAGGTGGAAATTATATTTAATAGCGTGTATATATTTTAAGAGAATAAGGAAAAGGTCGTTTGAAGTTTTTTATATCCCTTGTGCAAATATAGTTTGACTTTAAAAAGAAATGCTAATATTGCAGTTTTCTTGAAAAACAACAACCGCATAAAAATTCTTGTGAACAGCACAGAGCATGGAATGAACTTTTCCGTTACCACCTCTACGATCAGTCATAATAGGAATTCGATTAAAAAAGCAATATTTTCCCCTTTCATCAGTTGATTGGAAAGAAAGCTTTAATGTTAGACTCCTACGTCGCTCATTGTTAACAAATTATATAAATTTCTCTGCCAGTTAGTATTATGTCAGAATATGATATTATTTTGGGAATGAGGTTTTTTGGCGTCAACGAAAATCCGTAGACGAAAAATAAAAATTTTTATTTTCTGCAAGAGCATCTCAAAAAATCAGCTTTGAATAACGTGATACCATCCCACGTACGAAAGCTCCGATTTAAAAGAAAGTTAATGACTACAGCAAATAAAACCTAGAATAATGTCATTTTGAGCACGTGATTATGTGAAATGAAATGAATACGAAATGGGATATTTTTTTCAAACAATAAATGCGAGGCAAAGCTTTTTGGATCGTTTGCAATACTAAAGGGACTTATTCAATGAAGAAATTAAAAGGAATAAAAATATAATTTTACTTTCACGAGCACGTGGTGCTTGGCCGTTCAAGAAATGATGTTCTGATATGATACATTGAAATAGGCACAGCAGATTTCATTTTATTTTCAAATTTATTTTTTATTGTTCTTTATTTCTCTAATTTTTTAATCATATAATGAAGAAATTTCCCTTATTTAACCGAAATTAAATGTTCTCAGCGAGTTTTTTTTTTTTGTTTCTATACAGGAATAAAGTCGCTAAGTTCACAATCCGACATGCATTATGTCATCACTTGTCAGCATTTTTACTTTCCTGTATATGCTGTATAGACATAGCCTAATAATCATCAAAAAATTAGAACTCGAGACACGGGTGAATCTTTGTTTTAAACCCATTCGAGTTCAAAAAACACTTTTATGAAATGCCTATCTGTCTGTCTGTGATTATAACTAAAAAAAGCTTTCATCTAGGAGGTTGAAATTTAAAATGTGATCTTTACATCAAATATATAATTTTTTTTAACAAAATCCGCACAAAGGAAAAAAAAATTGTTTCTCTGGTTATTTGCGATAAAAGCAAAACGTAGTGAGCTAAATAGACAAAATTTAATACAGAGAAATAACATCTATAATCTAGACACCTATCAAATTTTGAGTCAAATCCAGCTTAGTGTTGTCCGTCTGTTGGTCTGTAGTTTTAGAAACAAGCACGCGTGATAATTCAAAGAATCAATGACTTAAACATAACAAATTTACTATATGACATGCCAGAAATTAATCGCCAAATAACTCGCCAAAGAAGGCACTATAGACTCAACAAAATCGTTCAATTTACACCAAAGCTTAATATTTACAACTATTGTACATCAAAGCTATGTACGGCGTTATCTGGGATAACATCGTTATTAGAGCCTATACGATACATTTTTGGGACATTCTTACTGGTTTAGTTACTAGATAAAACAATTAATTTAATGCACCATTTATATAATTAAACTGTCTTTTAGTCTTACGTGTGCTAAATATGAGAAAAATTGTTAAAATCATAGAAAAAAAAATGACCTAGAAATTATGAATTTCCAATTTTTAAATCTCTTTAGATATAAAAGTCATTTTTAATATAATGCCCGTTATTTGTGAATATAAGTCAAAAACTCTATCGAGTAGAATTTTATAATTATCTACGGAAATTTTAAAGGTGTTCCACTCAGGGGGGTTTTGTGCATTCATTCAAGCATATCACATTAAATAAAAACAGCAACATGAAATTTAGTTTACAGTTTTATTAGCATTTCACTAGTGTATAAAATGGTGAATCACTTTCTTTATGGAACTGACTTTTTAACATTGTATCTATTCGTGTATATGTGAATGTCATATTCAAATTCAGTGCCGATTTTTAGACCAAAACAATATTTGAATATTTAATCCTCTTAAACATTTAGCAAACTTAAGTATAAATCTCAACTTATTGAAAAATATACAAAAAATTTAAAAAGAACACTCTTATAGGCTATGCAAGCATTTAGTTGACTTAAAAAAAAGGTTTGATTCAAAAATTATTTGAAATACTTAATAAATAAAATTTATAGATTCAATTAGATAACTATAAAATTTTATTATGCTGATATTTTATGCTGATAATATTATTTGAATTTTTGTAATTTTTTTAATAAAAGATATGTTGCAATTGAAAATAAAATCGCTACATAAAAGTAAATATAATATTTATTTTATATTAATCGAAAATTATAAAAATAGGCTTATTTTTTATGTGAAAAATATTTTAATTTCAGCGATAGCGGAGTTCTATTTTAATCATTTATTTTACAGGCATTAAGAGTAACACTATAGGGGATGAGAAACAAAGTTTTAAAGCATCATATTAATTTATTTGTGTGTTAGGGGGTTAATATAATATAATATTAGCGATAAATAACGTGAACGAAAAATGTTCCAGGCGCTCCAAATTTGTTTAAAATCACTCCAATTTTTATTACTTTCTCCAACCGTTTTGAAACAAAATTGAGGATTAATCTTGAAGTTTTAGTAAGAAATATCAAAATTAATCATTATAATAACCCAAAACTACTAATTTTTTTTAAAAAAAAGTTTGAATAATTTTGAGATATTACATTGGTTAATTTTGATATTTCGTACTCAAACCTCAATATTAATCCCAGCTTTTGTTTCAAAACGGTTGGAGTAAGTAATAATAAAAATTGATGCACTTTCGAACAAATTTGGAGCGCCTGGAGAATTTTGCATTAACGTTATTTATCGCTAATATTATATTATATTAAACACCCTAACTTATAATTAAATTAATATAAGGCTTTAAAACTTTGTGTGTCCTCTCCAATAGTGTTACTCTTAATGCCTGTAAAATTTCAAATTGATAAGGAGAAAGTTGCAAAATAATAATAATAATAATAAAGGTCCCTAATCTCCTTAAAAAAAGTCGTAAAAATAAACAAATAACTGCTTTTTTTCCCTTACAAAATAATGTTTGTAAAGCGCTCATCCGAAATTAACTGAATATAATTAGCATGCTAATTTTAGCTCCGGAATTAAAATCTGCGAAGCTTCTGACGTCAAAGAACGGAACAGAAAGGTTTAAAAAATTAAAACATTATGTGTTTAAATATAAGTACTAATTTGTTGCCATTTTGTCTGAACAAAACTTAGACAATGAAGATTATACAGAAACTTTATACATAGAAATGACTTATTCATTATTTCATAATCAAAGAATGTCATATGGCTCAATTTTATTTTATAACTCTTGTTATAAGAAACACTATTTGTACGTTAAATTGCCGGGTAGAATTTTTTTTTCACATTTAATAACCTTTATTATGAATTCAATTTTACTTTCTCTCTCTAGATTGAAATGGTTATTTATACATTTTATTCCTGTATTTTTGTAACCGAATGGGTTTTATTATTCTTTTTCCTCTGTTAGTTTAATGGTAATTTTATTCTTTCGTCATTTTATACACGCTCTTTTTTCGGCTTAGTATCATTTCGTTTTTTTACCCGCTATTTTCCCCCTTTTTAAGCAATAAATGAAACAAAAGATACATTCGCTGTAATGAGCCCGAGTTCAAAGATTTCCTTTTCTCTCCTCGTCTAATTTGTCTTCAAGCTCAGCATGTCAGGCTGTTTAACTTTGAATTCGCCCTCAATAAATTCCCCGAGTGCGTTTTTATCTTAACAAGAACCTAGCTACTATTGTAACGCATAGTACGTTAAATTATGCCAACTCGTTTATTTTTATATTAGGATTTTTAGCTATTTAGTTTAGTTAGGTTAGTCAACCTTTTGAAGTGACTGTAGAACTCTTTTGAGATGCATCTGCCAACATTAATCAGATGACGAGAAAGATATCTAACCCGATAGCTTAACTCTACATTGAGTGGATGGGTGGCTTGGTGATAAAGTGTCAGATTCAAGACTCAATTCCACCTAAGAACTGTTGTACAATTGGCTCTGGTGCTAGTTAAATCCATCTGAGCCAAATGTTCTCTCGCGAGTGTGGTGTGAACGTTTGGAGAGAGGGTTCCAGCTCAGGTGTTGTCTTCGTATTCTGGACGTGGTTCAAAATTGCGAGGTCCGTATCAAAATAGCCATAGCATTGCTTTAAACGCAACTAAATGAACTAAACTAATATGAAGGCCTTTAATGTATGACAACCTATAGCTTCATAATCTAACAATTGAGAGTAATTAGTACTACTTAGTGATAAGCGCAAATGCGGCTGAGCGCGATTGTCACTGACGCATATACTTAATGTGACTGTATGCTACATCCAACAAAATTAAGCATCTTCATGCTATGTTGAAATTGTTAAAAAGAGACCTGATAGCACTGTGGAAGTCTCTGTTGTAGGGCCGCGAGTTTGAATTCCGATTTCATCAAAGGTCCACCTTGTGTTAGGATCTTTTTCAATTCTTGCCATTAGTTTACAATCTCCTTATTTATATGTATATGTGGAAGAATATGTGTATATGTACGTATATGTGTGTATATATGTACGTATATGTATGTGTGTATTTATAATATATGTATATGTGCATTTGTTTATGCATATATGTATATGTATGTATGTGTGTATGCATATAATATATGTATATGTGCATATGCATGTATATGTGTATCTGTATATGTATGCATGTGTGTATGTATGTATGTATATATCTATATATAATATAATATAATATAACAATTTTTGTTCAAATTTTCAATAGTTAAAATACTTTTTATTTATCCATTCAAGTTCAAATACATTGTTCTAAACTTGTTGTGGGTGACACTCGATGTTAATACAGTTTTTTCAAACATTAATTCATTAATAAAATTTAATTGATTTTTAATACTGATTATAAATAGAGTTTTCGCAGTTCGTAATGAAAATTGAAATCAACAGGCTCAATCGGTAAAATGCGAGGATTTCTGCACTTTTCAAGAGAAGGTGAAGAATGCGAGTTCGAATCTTGCAAAAGTTACTCATTTTTGTAAAATAATTTGTATTAATTGTAATTATTTAATAAAAAGTAACTAAAATAAAATTTATTATGTTGACCTAAGTAGAAATTGAACTTTTTTTATATTACTTGTTTATATTTCCGATCACAGTCAATACCAAATCGTTGAATGATAATCTTTTTAACAATCTTCTCATGATAGAAAGATGCTTAACTTCGTTGCATTAGTATGTAGTTGTAGTGAATATATGCCAGATAATGGTAATTGGGTTTGGTCAACTTTTGAATGCATCAATCAATTAAGTAATGCTATTTGGCCAACGAGTGGATTTAATAAGCGAACATCAATCGAAAAAAAACCCTTTGCATTAAATTTAGGTAAACTGATAATTTACCGATATAGTTGAAATCAAATACTAAATAACAGATTTAAGAAAACAGGGACCAATTTAAAAGTGAAGATAATGATTAAGATGTGAAAATTTTATAAAAATACCCCATAAAAATCGCTATTCTGAAAAGGCTATAAATATTACAATTTTCATACATAAAATACTAATACAATATGAAAAATAATATTTATCATAATAACTAATTTTCATTTCTTGTTTCATTTACTTAAAGGAATGATTTTAAAATATCCGCTATTTTCCACTTTAACTTTAAACAAGTATCAGTAATAGTTCTTCCATTTGCTCTCTAATATTTAACTTCAACTTAAAAATATAATTGCCTATTTAACAAGGGAAAAATAAATGTTGTTTAAGTGGTTAAAAATGTGAAAGTAATTAAGTGTAACCTCTTAGTAATTAAGTAGGAAGTGACCTTTAAATTTTTATTTGACCCTCTTGGATATTATTACCATTATAAGTTAACGCAAAAATTGAGTTAAGTTATTATAATCATTATTTCCATAAAAACTGATGTTTTATTTTATGTTTATTTTGACAATCGTTCCAGCGAAAAGAATTTGTTTCTTGCCTTTAAATCTAAACGCATGCTTTTATTATAAATACTTACTTTTAGCATTATTTAAATTATAGTAAAATTAGTATAGCAAATGTTTAGGCAAAAATGAAATTATGTAACTTTTTCACTCTTGTTTGAATTAAAAAAAACACAGTCAGTCACGTCAGAGTGTTTATTTTCCTTGCTTGATGAGCAAAATTTGCATATACCAGTTAATTTTTATTTTAAAACTAATCAATAATTCGGTGACAAATATTGGCCTTTCATTGACATGACAAACTAAAACTCGAATTTTGGTATGCTTTGAGTGTGAATCCATTAAAAGTGTTGGAAGTTTGTCATTATTGTTAATATTGCGGTCACGCTAGCGAGTTTACCGATCTTGGAACTTAACTGTCTTGTTATTGGAAGTATTATTTTTAGAATCTGTTGTATGTCTGTTGCTTCATGCTGTTTGATTTCTACGACGCAGAAAGATTGAAAAGGGATTTAACCTTTTAATATTAACATTTTGTAAATTTGCGATAAATCGGTACTTTTTTTCATCCATACATATATTACCAACGGGGGAAAATCTTTATACTTCTAAATGTACTGATGAAAAAGGGTTGAGTTATTTTTATTAGAAAGTTTTTTTTTTTTGAATATTTTTGTGAAAATATAAACGAAATTCCATCATATCAGAAAAAGCTGATTGAGAAAAAAAATTGCGTGTCTGTTGAGGTCACTTTTAGAAATGATAAAAAAAAAATCTATTAGGATTATTAATGAAGTATGTTTTTATTTTCTTAAATTATGGATTATGCTCGGGTATAGGTTTTTAAAGGACGACAATGAAAATTTATTAGGGAAAAAAATTCTTATTTTCTATCTACACTTATTTTGATCATTCTTTTCTTCCAAGATTCTTTATTATTTATATATATTTATCGGCATTTTTCATTGGTTTAATTAATTTATACCGACAATACAACATTTTGTTACTAAATTCCGCATATTAAATTACTTGTATATGTACTAAAATAGATAAACATACTAAAATAAATTACATATATTATAAATTTTATTATTTTTAAACTTTTCTTGGAGAAATAACACTATTTTTAATTTATAAATAATCTAAATAATGCGTAACATGTTTAAAAATATAAAATGCAGTTCAATTTCAGATAGCTTTAGCTTTTCCTCCACGTCTTCCCATTAAACATTTACTAAAATTTGACTTACAATTATTTTTTATCCATCAATAATTGATTTAGTTTATCACATGTACTGTTGTAGCTAAACACGAGAAGTGTCTCTGGTGGACATCCTAATTTCGGATCTATTAGGGGACAAAGATGACATTACGTAGCTAAGCACCCTCTTCCCCTGTTTCATCAAAGTTAAATTTCAGAATATTTTAAACTGAAGTTTTCATTATCTCTACAGAAATATAGTCAAATTAATGAAATAGATTCAGTTTATTTCTTTATTGCGAATCATAAAAAAAACATAGACTCACACAGCACAGATATATATAATATTTCATGTGATGTCATAGTCACTTGCCAAAGGTAAACACAAATGTAATCTTATACTCTATATTATAATTCTACATTTATAGATATTGGTTATTTTTAAAATAAATAAATAAGCTATGTTTTATAATTTGTCTTTTGATTGGTGCTTCATAAAAATGAAATATAATTATTAAAGAAAATTATTTTTTAAATAAAAGTTTTGATTTAATTATTCTGTTGTATTGAAGAGCTGGAAAATAAAAATTTAAATAATTTTTAATTATTTTTAAAATAAATAAATAAGCTATGTTTTATAATTTGTCTTTTGATTGGTGCTTCGTAAAAATGAAATATAATTATTAAAGAAAATTATTTTTTAAATAAAAGTTTTGATTTAATTATTCTGTTGTATTGAAGAGCTGGAAAATAAAAATTTAAATAATTTTTAATTGTGTACTGTGTTTTTTTAAACGTAATAATAACAAAAAAAGTTGCTATTGAGCATTTCTATTTACTATCTGATGAAAATAGCACGTTAAATAATAATTTAAAAGCTGATGAAAATTATAAATTAAAACAACGTAAATACAATTTTGAATTTGTTTTAAATGAATATGTTAATGCGTGAGTTATTATTCTAATTTATGAATGATTTATACATACACCATGAATGGTTGCATATCTACCAAATCCTATTTTAAAAAATCAAATTATTATTGTATATTCTCTATAATAAGGGATATAATAAGAGATAAAAGGCCGCTGTGGGTTGATGATAAGATCACAGTTTTGGAACCGGAGGATCTCATTTTTGAGATCTGATTGCGCCGAAGAACTGTCGTGTAAGCGGTTCCGATGTTCGTTAAATCCGTCGGGGTGTGGTGGGGAGAAGGCGTGTGTGACGGTTTGGGTGTTTTCTTCGTCGTCTAACCGCGGTTGAAAATTGCATGGTCGTCTCAAAATAGATCTAGTATTGCTTGATAACAGAATTTTAATACAAATAAACTAAACTAGTTAAAAGGTGCTGACTATGAAAGCGAATAAGAGTAGTATGATTCCTCCTACTGCAATCAAAATTCATAGCGACTTCTGGTGGACTACTCTTATAGCAATGGTATATTGGTGGGATATGCCAATTGGTTTTATCTTTATCTCTTGAGAAAATTTCCATGTAGAGTGAATTAAAAAATGTTTTCAGGTTTAAAAGAAAATCAATACTTTTTTTCCCTAATACCCTTATCTACACTATCTATAACGAATTTTAACTTAGCAAATAATTTACGGATACCTTGTATAAAAGAAATGAGTTTAAATTGTGGAACCAATAAAACAATCATATTAAAATTCTATAGCAACAAATAGAGATTTATTACCAAAGAAAATATATAGTAAAAGATAAATATTTTTTCGAGATGCAAAAATAGTTTTTAATGCTAAAATAGCAATGTAAGAGGCGATGTAAATTTTAAATTTAAGCTAGGAAAACGTACTGCAAGAGTTTCATCCGAGCATAACCCATTTTCTAATCTCCTACACGTGCCAGATTAATCTAAAGAGAAAACCCTCTTAAGATATCGCAATAAATTACGATAACAAATACAAATAAGTGACTACTTCAAGTTTAAGTAAGACATATTTTATACGTATCACGTGACCCTAAATTAAGCCCTCTTCCAACAACCTACACGTGCCCTTTCTATTCCAAAAAGAATAACAATGTATTCCCCTCCCACACGCACTCTTCCGAACCTAAATCATTTCCGAGCTATTGCCTCCATATAGCTTTCCTTTCCTTCACAAAAGCGGGGAAGAATATGACA
The DNA here is from genome assembly GCA_026289955.1 of Argiope argentata. Classification (NCBI taxonomy): domain Eukaryota; kingdom Metazoa; phylum Arthropoda; class Arachnida; order Araneae; family Araneidae; genus Argiope; species Argiope argentata. The sequence goes on along the minus strand of JAOUZG010026507.1, from coordinate 2,829,766 downwards.
ATATCCTCCCCGTATTTGCGTCCGAGGGCCACCAGGTGCGCTCGTGCACCCTAAGCCCCTCTAATCCATTCGGCTCAGACATAAGTTACCGACACGAGGCTGGCATCACGCTGTTCTTACCTGGAAATAGCACAGAAGCCCTTTTTAGTGGCGCTTTATTTTCTCGTTCGCGGTGTCATTACGCTTTGGTAGATGGAAAGGAATCACGCACACTTTTCCTCGCTATGCTTTTGTCCGACTCGTATCATTGCAGCAACAGCAGGGCACCCCCTCCCATGCATTATTGCAATACCGTAGACCCCCCTACTTCTATTTCTTCTTACTCGACGTTATTACTAGTTAGTACCTAAGGTTACAGGGATTTATCTCCTTTCTATTTCGGTTCTGGTTAGGACTGAGCAAGTTAAGGTTTCTTTACCACTGCTTTTCTTTCTGTGAGCGAAGGGGAATAATTAACTGAAATGGTCAGGCTGATTAAATACTGAATGCGGTACACTGGTAGCTATTCACTGAATGAACAATGGAAGCAAAGATTGAATCAAGCGATAGAGTGGCGGCGGTTTTCTTTTGGTGAAAGGAAGAAGAATGTAAACAAACCGATTTGGGATGAAATACCTCGATGTTGTTTGTTTTATTGCTAGGAAGAATGTTTAGTTAAATAGAATTAAGGACTGAAGAAGGATCGTGAGAAATGCTTAAAGGTTAATGAAGGAGTCAGATGAAATTAATAGTTTAGAATTTTAAATATAGGTGAGAGTTAAAAGATGCGCAGCTTTTGGTTTCTAGCTTAAACAAAGCTTTCGGTAAATTCCCCTTTTCTGTTTGATGTTGGAGTAATTAAGTGATGCAAAGTAAAGTGGGGGTTGTTTTATTCTTTGGTTGATCCGCAAAGAGAAACGATTCAGTGGGATTTAGTTTTGTAGAATAAGCAATTTGTAGAAATATAAAACGTTTTATCGATTAGGAAAAGTAGTTAATGAATTAAAGTGGTAAACTGAATATTCTTAAGTTTTCTATTTAGATAGGAGGCAGGAAACTGAAATGCTGTAATATAAAGTAGAGGAGCCAATTTCTGGTGATATCTTGAACAAATGTGTATAGTGGTATAATTTGCAAAAATATTATGCAGGTTTAAATTCTTTATAAAATTACATATTTGATTTTTTCTTGTAAATTATATTTCACAATAATCGTTTTTTTCTTCTTGTTACAAAAGTTATTTTCGGCCTGTCAATTCTGTTTCAATTAGAATATGTGCAGTTCCTTCCTGGGGAAAAAATATTAGGGCACAATGAATTGACATACGATTCATTATTTAAAAACTGAATTTAATGCTTCAAATTTAGGACCTCTGCTTTAAGCAATATTTTATTTAGAAGTCTTTATTTATCTTTAAATACCTGTTAAGTTTTTATAGATTTAAATGTAATTAATAAATTACATAGATTTAATTATATCTGCTATTGGCCGTGGGAATCTTATGGTAAATCTCGGTTTTAGGTCAAGAAGTCGAAATTCGAAAACTGGTTCCTCTATTTAATCGTCTCATTAGTTAATCAGAATCATAATTATGAGATGCATGTCCAATTTTTTCAAAAAGGAAAAATAATTCAAAATGAAATTTAAGAACCCAAATGTCAAGTTATCGTGTCATGTTATCACAAATTTCAAGTGCGAGAACATTATTATTATTATGTCATTGTTTTTCTTAATTTAAGTTATTAACCAGTTTAAACCGGTTTGAAACAATCACGAGACTTTAACCATCTCTATCCCTCCCTCCCTCTATCTCTATATATAATGATAATTTATTTTAAACTTTCATTTTTTCTAGTTGGCAAGCAAAATTTTGGAGCTCGACAGATTTTGAAATTAAATAACAGCTACTATGTCATTGTTCTACGTTAGATTTTTGAAAACGCATCTACTGTCAAAGAAGCATATATAATAAAAAACAATACTCGTAAAAGCAGGTCAACCTTAAAAAAACTTCTTCTGTAAAAGAAGCATACATAATAATAATGCAATAATGTTAAAAAACGATAAAAATTTTCAAATAAGTCAAACGATGCGACCCATAATCTGTATTTTTTTGCCCGTAAATTTCGTAGACACCAAAACCTCCTAAACAAAAAACATCATGTTCTCATATGATAATAATTAAATTATACTAACTCAAAATTGTCTGCAGACTTCGCTGTAATAAGTACATCTAAACAACTCGAAGTATTTAGGTACTTTTGCTATACACACATTACACCTCTAGACTAAGTCATAATAATATAATAAAAATATAGTTACCCCCCTAAAATATGGACCAAAAATAGTGGTATTTGTCTTACAGTAGTTCATTCAAGAACACTTTCTGGAATATGGTGGGGATGTCGATGTATCGGAATTTTAAAAAATTAAAACTGTTTTAAAATAGGGCTGACATTCCTACTAATAGAGTGACTTAACCTTGCATAGGAGTTTAATTTACCACAATTTATTGTAAAGGAAAACGAAAATCGGTAATTATTGGAAAAGGTGGATTTAAATTGATGTCAAATACCAAAACATCGAGAGTCGTTGGTATTTAACGATATTAACACAGTAAGGAGCGCTCACGAGTTTTCTCGTGTTTCACGTCTCGAGTTATGTCTCAATGAGGTTCATAATGTGTTAAGAAGACAATATTTATCAAGTGAAATAATTTTTCAGAGACCATTTACTGCCGTCGTCAAGTCTCGGCTTCAAACTGGTTCGAGACCCGATTCCAGCGAGTCGGTAGGTCTAATGCTCACTAAATACGTCGAAGGAAAATTATACAGGGTGTCCGAGAAGTCTTTGACACATTTCAAAAATTCGGTAAAAAAATAATAAACGAGATAGAAAGTAAAATTAAATTACATTTATTACCTCATATAGTAAAGTTTTTTTTAAATGCAAAACTGGCCGGTAGATTGCGGTACTGAAACGCTAGAAAGAGTTATTTAGAAAATGGCTTCTCCAAGTGAGCGCGCGTTTTGTGTTATGTGGTTTTTCGAATCGAAATCTCTGACTCAAGTTCAACGTTTTCTCCATACGAAATATGGAAAAGACTCTCCATCTCGTAACAGCATTATTTCATGGAAAAATAAGTTTTTGGAAACTGGGAGTGTCCTGGGTCGACACAGAAGTGTCGTCGATAGACTCGTAGTCCCCGAAACTCCGGGGCCCACATCGAGGTGTATTGATACGTTAAAAAAAAAACTTCACTATTTGAGGTAATAAATGTAATTTAATTTTACTTTCTATCTCGTTTATTATTTTTTTACCGAATTTTTGAAATGTGTCAAATACTTCTCGGACACCCTGTATATTCGCTAATGTGGTTTGGAAGTTTGGAGAGGAGACGTCAGCTTAGAGGTCGACCTCGTACTCTGACCGTGGTTAAAATTACCAGGAAAATAATTCTAGTGTTGCTTTAAAACTGAACTTCGTTTTATAAAACTAAACTAAACTAAAATTCATAGATCGTTATATCATGCGCTAATATCATGGATGAAATTTATCGCAAGTTTATATTCACGCATGATTCCCTGATTCAATTTCTTTGTTCAAAGTTTTTAAATGTCTCCCTTCGGCTGCCGGGGAGAATGCAGGGGTAATGCATCAATATGGAGGGAACTTTTAAACCGCCTCATTGTAATACGTCCCGTTTCCGGCTTCTCGTCCATCATTTCTCCTGTCAAACTCCGGAGTGAAACAATTCCCTGCATTATGGAACACTGAAAGGGAATTTTTGAATTTATAACGCACGGGATTCGCTGCGTTGTTCGGAGTAGGGATTTTATGTTGAAAGCTGTAGCTAGAATGATGAAAGTAATGGAAATTTTTATTCATTTGCACCGGTTTTATCTCGATATAATGTCATGAATTATACTTATTAAAATGAATTATTTTTTCTTAAAATTATAATATGAACTTAGATTACATGAATATTTTAAGAATATATTTTTGTACAATCATATCGTTACTTAATTAGCGTTATTCCACGAAATACATGGTAAAAAATTTCTGATTTCTTAAAGTTCAGTTTGGTTAGTTATACTAACGTCCCGTTGTAAAGCAACACTAGGGTTATTTTGAGACGGACCTCGTAATTTTGAACCTCGGTCACACGACGAGGGCGGTACCTGAGCTGCCAGCCCCCTCTCCACACCACATCAGCTTAAGGACGTTTGGCCAGGACATATTTAACGTACAATAACGTTAAATATGTCCTGGCCAAACGTTATGTGTTAACGTTAATATGTTCGGTTCAGCCTCTTACACGACGGTTTTTTGGTGGAATTGGGTCTCGAAATTGAAACCCTACGACTCACGAGACGAGACTTTACCATCAGGCCATCGTGATGTTGATTTTTAAGATAGAAAAGGAATTATTAACCCTTTGACTACGACTCGTTTATTCTTATACTCTGGTATACAAAGAGAAAGTACAATTTTCGAAATTTTGACGAATCAAGTTTTGCACCTACCGAGTTTTATATATATATATATATAT